>LGAG01001819.1:207560-223195 GCA_001278395.1 Lerema accius
GGAACACATACTCATATACATATTTTATATACTAAGATACATACAACTTTGGTGTTACTAAGAGGGTTCAGATTGACGTTAACTGCCTCTCTCTAAAATTGCAAATAAACCTTTTTTATCACCTTCGAACCCAGGTCTTATTGCATGGCGATCTTCTATCATAGAGTAAGAAAAAAGGTGTGGTAGTACTATGGATCAGCTAAAGAATCAAGTTTGACACGATATAATTTACCGGTCATTCCATCAGGGGGCGTTGCTAGCGTCTGGCGCATCATGCTTCAGCGTGGCCTCGGATATCGCCGGCTCCATCCGCATTCCGGCAGCCTTCTGCGGCGTATTTGGACACAAGCCCACACCAGGTCAGCATCTTATCACGTATTCATAGGTCCCACACTAAAATACTCTGATGCCATAGAAAAACTAATTGCCAAAAAATTAATTAGGCCACGCGGCAGAAGTTGAAGAAGTTCCCATTTTAATTATTTTTTTTGTTTTAGTACTCAGAGTGTCGCTTCCTGCCATAATATGTTTAACTTTTTAACCTCAATTTAAGCTTCATCCTCACCCTAGGGTTCAGGTAAATCTGGACCTTAAACTAAAATACAACTAATCTCCCTCTCAACTTCCAATAGCTCACCAGATCACACGTTTGTAACGCATTTAACACCTTCTTCCGCAAGTAGGTATACCTAAAGAAGTTGTTTTTTTCGTCGTGATTTAAAAAGTAAACAATCTTACAGTGTCTTTTTATTGTAATTATCGATTTAAAAATAAGACAGACACAAATTTAAAAAAAAAATTAAATTTCTGTATAGTTCTAAATATTTTTTTAAATTAATGAAATGAATAAAAGTAGTGCCAAGATTGTTTACCTTTTATATCACGACGAAAAAAACGAGGTATACATATTACTTCAAAACTGAGTAGTGTGTTTAAAGTCATGTTGTTGCAGGTATAATCCCGATCGAGGGCCACATCCCGACGCTGTCGGACGAGATGTACCCGCTGCTGTTGACGGTGGGGCCCATGGCGCGCCGGGCGGAGGACCTGCCGCTGCTGCTGGGCGTCATGGCTGGAGACCAGCGGCAGCGGCTGCGGCTTGACGACCACGTTGACCTGGCTGACCTCAAGGTGAGTGGTTGCTGAGCTGGTGTACTGGTAGCTTAGGGCTGGTGGACTGGTGGCGATGTGGTATACTGGTGACATAGTGCATATAGAAAAAATCTTGGCACTAAACGATCTAATTTATTGTACTTATATGTTTTTTTATGAGATATACTAGAAGTCGCCGGCGCGGCGGCTCCGCCTGCGTAATTTTCCCGTTTCTGGAATATTTTTTTTTTGCTGCTCCACTCCTATTCATCATAGCGTGATGTTATATAGCCTATATGTTTCCTCGATAAATGGACTATCTTACCCTAAAAGATTTTTTTAAATCGGTCCAGTAGTTCCTGAGATTAGCGCGTTTAAACAAACAAACAAACAAACTGTTCAGCTTTATAATATTAGTATAGATTATGTTTTTATGCGACGGCCGAGTCAGTCCATTTATTTAAAACGTTAAAGATTTTTAATACTTATATGGTAACTAAGATGCTGTTAGGTTACATAGTTACGTAACAACTTAAAACAAAAGTTTCCTAAAGTAGGGACTGAATATAAAATTAATAACCGACTTGGTACTACCTAGATGTCACAACTTTTTACGGTAGAAGAACTATTGCGAGACTTGGGTTTTTTACAAGTATTGTTTTTTATGGGATAAAAAATATTCCGAAAACGACAAAATTACGCGGGCGGAGTAGCCGGCGATTGCTAGTATATCTTACAAGTACGTTTAGTATAAACACTGTATGCCCTTTCCAGGTATACTACATGCTGGAGTCCACCAAGTCGTCGCCCCTGCTGCCGGTAGACCCCAGCATCACACACATGATCGTGCGAGCCAAGGAACATCTGCAGAACCAATGTGGTGCTACCATCTGTGAGGTAATATACCATCCTATACCTCGTTTTTTTCGTCGTGATTTCAAAGGTAAACAATCTTGGCACAACTTTTATTTATTTCATTAATTTAAAAAAATATTTAGGTATACAGAAATTTATTTTAACATTAAATTATTGTTTATTCTTTAGTTTTTTTTTAATTTGACTGTCTTATTTTTAAATTGATAATTACATAAAAAAAACGTGTAAGATTGTTTACCTTTTAAATCACGACGAAAAAAACGAGGTATAGCTAAATTATTGTCAAAAGAACCGTTCGAGTATTAGGTAACGCAAAATGACTGTGTCAGGTGTACAAAGAAGTTTTTTCACCGTTTAGTTACGTTATGTAATTTGCTTCCAGGAAAAATTTGAAGGTCTCGAAGATTCTGTGGAAATATCAGTGTCGGTATTTTTCTCGATGAAAGATATACCTAACATGCTGGAAGACCCAAGCAACCCGAAGGTAAGTTTAACATTACTTAGAATTCAAATAAAGAGTATTTTATATAATTTAATTATATTGATTGATTGGCCTTAAAGTGTGTATTTTGTGTTGCTGAGCATCATTTTGAGATAGTATTCTCATACTCGTATACAGAAGTACCAATCTATCGTATTCAGGGATAAAATTTGTGTTGCTGAGAAATAAAATTTATATATTCATATGGGTATCAATGATATCCGCTGTACATTCAAATTTAAAAATTTAATTATATTCATATGGGTATCAATGAGGGTCATATTGATGACCTATACCTCGTTTTTTTCGTCGTGATATAAAAAGTAAACAATGTTGGCACTAGTTTTATTTATTTCATTAATTAAAAAAAATATTTAGAAGTATACAGAAATTTATATTAACATGAAATTATTGTTTATTCCTTAATTTTTTTTTTTATTTGTGTCTGTCTTATTTTTAAATCGATAATTACATTAAAAAGACGCTGTAAGATTGTTTACCTTTTATATAACGACGAAAGAAACGAGGTATAGAGATAGTGGTGTTTGTTTAAGTGTTGTATGTTGTGGTCAGTGTTCCCGGTCGGTGGCGCTGGCGGCGCTGCGCGGGCGGCGGCGCTCGCTGCAGGCGCTGGGCTTCGCGCTCGTGCGCAACTGTCAGCTGTTCATACCGCGCGCGCGCCGACCCTACTACGCCACGCGGGCCGCCGCGCTCGCTGACACATTGACGGTGAGACACGGACACGTGACCGACAGAGACAGTGATACAGAGAGGGGGGGAACGGCAGTAAACAGTTCTTAGTTTGAACGACATTGTTGTCCACGATATGACAGCATACCGATACGCCACGGTACGATAAATACACACACACATACATACATACATATATACGACAATGGATTTTTAAATTAGTTACATACAAGAAGTGACGTACGTTTACAACACATGTATGATTTTGTCGAACGATGGCAGAGAGAGTTTAGTTACGGAACACAGCATCGTTAACGACATTGTCGTTAAAATTATAAACTATCCCATACATTTTTGTTCGTAAACCTATCGCACATAAATGTGGACAACAATGTTGTTCGAATAAAGAACCACCCGTACTATGACAGTCGATACAGTCTAGTCTAGTATAGTGCCACAAAGTTATCTGGCCCGGTGGCTAAAATTGATACTAATGCCACAATAAGGATATTTGGTTTTCTGTCAACATTTTAGTAAGACAATAGCGCCGCTACAACCGGGTCAGATAAGTTTGTGGCACTGTATACTAATACAGTTTCAATATGTGTGTGTGTGTGTTGTGTGTGTGTGTGTGTGTGTGTGTGTGTGTGTAGAAGGCGCTAGGTAACAGCGGCGTGCTGCTGTACCCGGCGTTCAGCACTCCGGCGCCGCGGCACGGCGAGGTGGCGGTGCGCGCGGCCGGCGTGCAGTACTCCATGGTGGTCAACGTGCTGCGCCTGCCCGCCACCGCCGTGCCCGTCGGCCTGCACCGCGGCCTGCCGCTCGCTATACAGGTACCGGGTCGCTGTACAGGTACCAGGTGGACTTACAGGTACCAGGTCGCTGTACAGGTACCAGGTCGCCGTACAGGTAACAGGTCGTAATACAGGTACCAGGTCGCCGTACAGGTACCAGGTTGAAGTATAGGTACCGGGTCGCCGTACAGGTACCAGGTCGTTATACAGGTACCAAGTGGACATACAGGTACCAGATCATAATAAAGTAGCTGATCGCCATACAGGTACCGGGCGCTGTTGTCTTTGAACCCTCGGTCAATGAGGTCTCGGATAGAATGTAACGTAACGTTGCGCTGCCTATAGACATACTACTTGAAGCAGGCAGCATTGTCTGAAGTCACTGGTTCAAGCTCAACCTGCACTGCGAACTGAGCCTCTAGCCAAATGTCTTTTCCTTCGAACACTCACATCTAACGCTATCTAAAACTGTATGAGAATGACAAACGACGTCATTTTTTTCCGCGCCTAATAACATTTTCATACATTTTTAGAGTGTTTGGCGTGAGCGTTCGCAGGAAAGGGCATTTGGCTGTAGGCTGTGGTCATTGACTCCTATGCAATCTCTGACCACAACTGTGGCTTAGCAATTTTTGTATGGCAAGCGTGTTAATTAGTATTTCTCTTACATTTCAGGTCATAGCAGCTCCTAACCAAGACAGGCTATGTTTGGCTGTTGCTAAGGAACTAGAGAAGGCATTCGGTGGTTGGGAGCCTCCCAACTGAGTTACCTATTATAATATTATGGGTGTTTAATATTGTCGAATGATTGGAGAAACTTTTTGGCTCAGATTACATGACTGGGTTCGGGGTTGAACCCCATTAAATCTATACAACTAAATAAAATTGAAGTGTCTGTTTGTAATATTAAAATAACCGCTTAATAATTAATGCATACGTATGTTTACACGGTACACACAGCAAAATAACTTTTTTTTTAATTTTCGTCCGTCTGTCTGTGTGATCTCATTAATCTTGAACGACTGGACCGATCTTGATGGCACGTTCACAGACGGATAGCTGATGTTTGTAATAATGAGTAGCTTTAGCTACTTTTTTTACCTTCGTTTCGGCATAGGTTTACCGAAGCGAAGCGAGGGCGGGTCCACTAGTCTATTATAAATTATTATGATTTTAGTAAAGATTTGTATTAGTCTTTATGATATTATACAGGGTGGCCTGTATAACTATATAATAATATCATCCTGTATATCTATTATATCTTTGACGTTAAGATAAAACCTGGAAAAATATAGATTCAGTTGTAAGTACCGTTTAACTAATTTTCACAACAGACACTAAAGAAATTATTTATTTTAGTCATTATTTTATCTGTACAATTAAATTGCCGTCTGTCACATAAAATCTACAATTCCAAAAGTTTCTTCAAAAAAAGATTGTGTTCTTGACTAAATGTGAACTCTAAATGTTTGTGATCGATGTAATGTAATGTTTAGATAAGTGTACATAATGTTATTACCGTTAACATACTATTCTATTATTAAAAAAGACTGTACAGGCGTTGATGGTTTCATGTTTTAGTCACAGTCACAGACGAAAAAATATATAGACTGAGACTTCGGAACAAATGAGCGTAGTAGAAAAAAATATAACGTACTTATCAAATGATAACGTTTCCCGCTAAATTGCTCGACAGGCCGTGCTCTGTGTCATAAGTCAAATCGTAAAAAAAAGAGTAAAATGACTTAATGTTTTTGTCCTCAAGACTCAGTCTATATATTTTTTGGTCTGAGTTTATTATCCATTATCTCCTAATGGGATCTGACATGCCCTAAGACGGCTCTGTATATAATTTTAATCAATTTTATATTATTTATTCTATGCAATGCCACTATCTGGAATCTTAGAACTTATGATAAGAATAAATCCTCTTTTTAGAACATTCCTAAATTACTCCATGACACAAAATTTAATTTAATTATTCAGTGTATAGTGTTAATTATAATCATTATAGATTTTGATGTTAAATAATATTGTATTAAATAAGACTTCAAACAAACCACAATAATGGCAGTTATTTCTGTGTGTCTACTTCAATACTGTATTACACTAAACATAATATTATTATAATTATTACTATATTAAAATTAAAATAATAGTTATTATTAACTCCTTTTACCTCTTTTATGTAAGTGTATTTTAGTGTTTGTAAATCGCTGTAAAATTTATTATTGTTACTATAATTGTTTTGAAGATACTTCTATTTAGTTACAGCTGAAATGTTGAATCTTTATGTTGTGATATAAATAAAATTTCAATGTACAAAAATTTTAACAGGGTTTTATTTAGTTGATCAATAGCTACATTTCATTCAACTTTATGGTTTTAATAATTTAAGATAGCAAACGAGCTGACAGTGCCATCAACCGCTGAGTGCCGCCCATGGACATTTTAACAAACTTCGAGTATGGCTAAAGCCAAAGGGACCTACTGTTAGTTGGTTATTATTAGATCCTGAAAGACAGACAGAAAAGCTATTAAACTATCTAGGCTTGGTTCTAGTTCAACATTATTGTCCTGTCCCCAATGTTACACTTGATTTATTTGATTTTGAAATTATTTTGAATCTTGAACTTGAAGCATAATATACTCATAATACTCTTATTTATCTATGACTTGAACTTGAGGTCTTGAATACAGATTATAATAATTATAGATAAACTATTGAGTGAATGCATGCACAGAATACTAAGACACCCAGTGCTGCCAACACTCAAGAATATTTTCCGTCAGAATTCTATCCTGTTCAGCAGGATTTTTATACTCTCCATTTATTACGTGTACGATACTCGTAAAAAGTGTTTCGGGCTGCATGGCTGTAATGGTCCATTATTGTCTTACCGATAATTTTTTGCGATGTCTTTCGAACTCTACAAAAATTTACCTATTTGGTCGCTTTATTTATCATTTTATTTATTCATTAAATAAAATTTTATTTCATTTCGGGCGCGAATCACGTCGGATCTTCTAATAGCAATATAATGTGAATCAATCACAGACATCAAAAGTGTCGGTCATTAGTCTGTGGCAGAGTGCAATACACTCTGTGACAAGTTTTTCTTTAGTCTTTACCACTCCATTTTTAAACTTTTTATTAGCAGCAACACAAATAACCAAATGTAACGACGTTATTATCGCGTGCAAGATGACGCGCCGGTGAATTTTATTTTATAGAATTGACGTAATTTTTGAGCAAGCATTGAAATTAAGGTGAATATAATAATACATGTTTAGCCGCTGTTAAGTGTTCCCGAAAGTATTCGTAGAATAATCCATGCCCGTTATTCTTGCAGATTTCGCAATGGCCGATCAAGTAGATTCAATGTCAGATGCGGAGCTCCGTACGAAACTCGCCGAACATGGGTTTCCTATTATGCCAATCACGGCGTCCACACGAAAACTCCTAGTAAAGAAGCTCAAATTGGTGCTAGATAACAAAAGCAAGTCCCGCAACAGCGTCGAAAGCAAGATCGAAAATACGCGGTCTCTGGCGAGGTATTCAAGCGGCGAGGACTCGGATTTCGATTCCACAAGCAATGTGAAGGAGAGGCGCGGGCGGCGAGCCACCACTGGCGGTGCTATGTTGCCGCCTGTTACTAAATCACGACGTACGCCTTCGAAGAAGGATTCTCCAGTGAAACGTGACGATAAGGGTTCGGAGTCCGAAGAAGAGAAATCTCCAGTACGTACACACGAGGAGGTGGAGACGGTGACGACGCGCCGCGTAACCCGCACGTACGCGAACGATCACGAAGACTATGAAACCGGCTCCGATAGCGATGTCGACGCTGAGAAGAAGACGAGCAGTCCATACAGGAGTAACTCGCGATCTAGTGATTACATTTCGAGCACGCTGCCGACTAACGACGCGGCGACCAGCCCGCTGTCTAAATCTCCTATATTTTCCCGCCCATCCATCTCACCTTACAATTCCCCTCTATCTTCCTCCGATCACTTAAATTCGATACGCTCTCGTCTCGGCCTCACTTCTTCACTGGCAGACAGGCCGACAGTCAGTAGCTACACGTCGACATACGCGAGCACACCGTACCAGCCATCCACTTCCACTGTGGATGAAGTAGAATCTCCATACTTGAGTAATTTCACCCGTCGCTTGTCAGCCTTGAAACCTGACCCTCCGAAACCGACATCGTACTTAGATCGGGAGCCAAATAACGGCAGCACGTTGTTACATCGCAGGTCCTACATCACAGGGGTCTCCAGATCCGACATGGTCGACTACAAAACCGCCAATGATAAAAAATTCTTGAAAAACAATCTCGTGTCTCTTGCCCTCGTTGCTTTAGTTGCACTTTTTTTTTTTTGCTTATTTTTTATGTATATAGTTAAGAGGAACGATATCACGTCAGTGGCAGACGACCAAAACAGTGTAATACCAATATGTCAATTAAATATCCCAGGAAACAGGGCAGGAATAAACTGCGTGCCTAAAGAGCAGGTTAGTTACGCTAAGGACTTGTTAAAAGTCATACATCCTGAGTTAACAGCTCGATCTGCAGCATATAAATGTGGGAAGCCTGGAGCTTTACCGTACATGACTGAACGAGAAATTCTGGATATGGCAAGTGCTAGAGTAGACAATCTTGATGTGAGTCAATGCAGAATGGATTTAAATAATTTGCAAGTATTGTTAATCAGTAACCCACGATGGGGTCTCAGTGTTATACAGCTGAAGAACCTCTATACTAAAGACGTCGAATACGCCACTCTTACATCCACCGATCTGGTAGTTCAGCAGAGAAACAAAGGGAGTGTTGCTTTAATCCTTTCAGACCCATCAACTCCAATCTCTTGCCTGTTTGTTAATACCTTGTACTCGGCCGGCTCCACTATAATCCTTATTGGTCTCGTATCATTGTTACTCCTCGGACTGCACAGGTTATTTAAATTTTACATGAGCTATCAAAAGAAAAAGAGCGAAGAAGTTTATTCTATGGTAGAACAAATTATCGACGCCATCTCCCAGGAAACTGAAGACAGCGGAGAACCCTACATATCAGTGGACCACGTCAGAGACACGTTGATATCGCCGCAGAATCGGGAGAAAATGTGTTCGACTTGGGATGCCGCCGTGAAGTTTATTCAGAAAAATGAGAGCCGAGTACGAATGGAGGTTCAGTCGGTGGATGGGGAGGACTGCAGGGTGTGGAGGTGGATTTCCTCGAGCAGTCCTAAGCGGAGCGCAGCGTGGCAAGGACAGGCCTTCGAGACGCAGGAAGGGTCCGTCAATAATCTGACCGTATCCCCCACTCCTTGTTTGAAAATCCGTCACATGTTTGAGAAAAACGATACCAACCCAAATCTCCGAGCCGTGATCCAGGACGCCATTTTGGAGAAATGCGATCGCTGCAACATTTTGCACATCGACGTGGAGAGGACGTCGTGCTGCGTGTACGTGAAGTGCGCGACTCCCGCCGACGCTGGCATCGTGTACCGGAGTCTACACGGCTGGTGGTACGAGGGCAGGCTCATCACCGTCAAGTACCTCCGCTTGGAGAGATACATGCAACGGTTCCCTAACTCCCCGTCGTCCGGACCGTACCTCAAACCCACCCGCCAACGCCGCTCCTGGGATGAATAACCGTTGCCTTCTCAATGAACTTTCTCTAGTTAAGATTCAATAGAAATAGATTTTGAATTTGATTATACCAAAATCTCAAAATTATTTATTGCGAATCTAATACTTAATTCATTGTAATTCGACAAATTTTCATTTTATATTTCAAATACAATTTCGTATGCGTAAACTTAATTTTTAAACACTATTAAGCTATAAAATTGTTTTGTGTTTGGAGGTATGGATTCAATTTTAATTATATTGAAAGAACTGCTCATATTTGTTTATGTATTTCTTTAGATTTATCTACACATAATGTTCTGTAGTGTTTATTCTCCGCATAATATGTATTTGTTTCAGTTAATAATTACAGCGATTAATATTTATAAGGATAGTTGGTCACGGCTACATAGATAGTTTGGATTGTAAATTCTGCACACTTGACATATTGTAAATATTTGACATCACAAAGTTGAGTTTCTGAGTAATTTGTAATAGTCATAAACCTTGCATTTGTTACTTGAATTTAACTCTTTTGAACAAATTGTTTTAATATAATTGTTAGTTAATAAGTTGTGTAAGTTTTTATGGAGTTTGATATATTTATGAAAGGTTAGTAATTATTTTACTAACCTACATGATTGTTGAAACTGATTCGGTTTTATATCAAGCCATTGAAGTCATTAGTGGAAGATGAACGATATATGAAGCTCCATACTATGTTATTTTCTATTGTCAGTGGTAGATGGTGAACGCCTTCATATACCGAGTAACGGCACAACATAATCTATAGTGTGTTTATTTCCTAGAATTGACATTAATTTTATTTTAGGTACTCTTACTAACTTGATATATCTTCTAGCCTTATTTTTATGCGATTGATTTTCACTTTTTAATAAATAATTTAGGAAAAATAGGTTATTTCATTCATATTCCTTAACAAATTAAGTACCTATTCTCAAAATCCGGTACCATCTTTGTTCGTATCTCTTTGAATAAGTTTTCAAATACTTACTAAAATTGTGAAAAACTTCAATATCAGTAGAAGTTATCTACAGAGTTCGACAACTTCGAATTCATCATAATTCATTCATCATCAATAATTTATCAAATCAACATCATTTATTCATGTACCTAGATATCAAACACTAGAATTAGACTACTGTTCGATATTTTTGCATCCAATAATATTCTAGTACTAGTGGACCCGCCCTCGCTTCGCTTCGGGAAACCTACGCCGAAACGAAAGTAAAAAAAAGTAGCCTAAGTTACTCCTTGATACATCAGCTGTCTGCCAGTGAAAGTCCCGTCAAGATAGGTCCAGCCGTTTCAGAGATTAGCCGGATCAAATAGACAGACAGACAAAATTTTTTTTAAATGTCATTTCGGTATGTGTATCGTGTATACATACGTATGCATTTAGTAAAAAGCGGTTATTTTAATATTACAAACAGACACTTCAATTTTATGTAGTAGTATAGATATAGATATAGATTGATTGATTGATGATGATTGATTGATTAATTTTTTTTTGCATTTTTTTGTATTTTAGATCCTCAATGTTAATTCAAAGCTAGCTACCCGCCCACGCTTCACTTTGGAAAAAATACAGCATGTGTACTTACTTACTCGTATAAAGTTTAGGTATTTTTGGTTCAAAGTTTCTTCAGTGTTTTGTACCCTTAGTAGAGCGAAATTGAAAAATCTGTGAAATTATATTGTAAACAGTAGGTATGTTGATAAAGTTATATTCTCAAAACCACGTTGATATTAATCATGAGTCGCCCGTGAACGATCTTTGAAAAACTCAAATATTGTAAATTCTTTTCACTTTTTTTTATTTTCTTGATCAAATATCGAAAAACTGGGAGACACGTATTCATTTAATTCAAGTAAGGGATATTTGTTATAAATTTGAAACCAATCGATTGATATTTAAAAAAAAATCCATACAAACTTTCGTTGCTTTTTCCAGGAAAACTATAATATTTTCCGGAAAAAAATATAGCCTAGTTTAAGCCCAGACTTAACAGCTATAGAATAAAAAAAGTTTTATTCAAATCCGTTGGGTAGTTTCGGAGATTAGCGTGTACAAACAGACAAACAGACATACAAAAATTTTAAAAATTGTAGATTCGTACTCAGTTACTGTTTTTGAGTCACTCTAGATTAGTTTTTTGTAAATATACTCAATGTACAGACAAATTTATTTTACTGTTTTATTATAGTATAGAAGATTCATTGACAAAAACTAAATGTAGTCACACATTATGAATACGATAGCTTGCCTAATGATACCTTTTATGAATTACTTGTACATTTAATTTAAAAGCGTTTTTATTTTAATAATAGCACTCCGTGGTAATATTCACGCGTAAGTATGTGATTGTCTACGATCACATTTTTGATTAATTTTACATAAAAACAATTTGAGTCCTATCCTAGTAGTTAGTTAAACAATTATAGTACATAATTATATTTTTCTTTGTAAAAATAAACCTTGAAGCTTCTAGTTTCACCCGTTTCGTCACTACTATCGACTACTAAACTTCGTGGTGGTGGTCAATAATCATGCTGCACCGTGTATAAAAAGCTTAGGAGTTTTATTCTTCTTTAGACTACGTACCGTTAGGATTTCTTGAATCGTTCTTGTCACTGTTTCCAAAAGTAATTGTGAAAACCATCTTAGCATAAATCGTCATTACATTTATCATAAGTATTACTTGCTAAAGAAAAAGAAGGTTAGAAAAATAAAACAAACGCATAGAATTAGAAACTTTATTTATTGTAAAATTATATAACATTGGCATTAAGTTTATGGCAGTATTTTTCGTGAAGTAACCCTATACGTACTGGCTATTTTGTTCAAATGGTATTATTATTATGAGGCCAAGAATATTAAGCTATGACTTTAATTCATAATGACGAATATAGACTGAAGACTTGTTCGATATCTCTGACCAACTTATGTCAACGTCAACTGTCTGTCAACGGGATCTGGCGTGTTTGTGACATTTTGTATTATACAACAATTTTGCTTTGTGCCCTTCTCTGCATAATCTTTAACCATACCAAATTTCAAACCCGTAGCGTGCGTTATACTTAAGACTTAGAGAACTGTTCACATATCAACAAGATGATAGATTATTGATTGTATGGAGGTCAGTATTTGAGCAGTTGCAGCAAGGCGTCGTAACAGCGCCATCTGTCGGGGAGGTAGAATGGTTCGAAGACGTGCGGGAAGGGCGCGTCCCAGCCTGTCACTCGAGCCACCGGCGCTTCTAGGTGTAGGAAACATTCCTCCTGAAAACATATAAACACAATCTTATCTAAGAAATTTATTTTAACATTAAATTATTGTTTATTCTTTATTTTTTTTTAATTGTGTCTGTCTTATTTTTAAATCGATAATTACATAAAAAAGACACTGTAAGATTGTTTACCTTTTAAATCACGACGAAAAAAACGAGGTATAAGTATAGTACCTGTACGGTGGCGGCTAGTTCAGCTCCGAAGCCGCACGTGAGCGGCGCCTCGTGCGCCACCAGGCAGCGCCCTGTCTTCTGCACCGACTGCAATCAACATGCAATGTCTGTTAGCTGCTGATACAGCTAGCACTGCTATCAGTGTGTGTGTGCATGTGTGTGTGTGTGTGCGCGTGTGTGTGTGTGTGTGCGTGTGACTGTGTGTCTCGCTCTCACTGTGTATATGTTTGTTTGTTCGTTCGTGCGTGCGTGCGCGTGCGTGAGTGTGCCTGTGTGTCTCTCTCTGTGTATGTGTGTGTGTGTGTGTTTGTTGCTCTCTCGCAACTCTGTAAGTTGCTCTCCTTATGTGTTGTTTACGTTTTTTATTATCCTTATTTTTCCTCTCTCTGTGTTTGTGTTCATCTATATTTCCTTTTTTATTTATTTTTCTGTGTCTATGTGGGTTTGCGGTGCGTTGGTTGTGCATGCGGGCGTGTGCGTATGTCTGACATTATATACATATCTATAATTTTGTAAGTTTCTTTTGTATAAGACACTCTTCATTATCTGTATATCTTTCACTCTATATATATTTCTGTCTTTCTATAAACCTACATATCTTCCTAGTAAGTGTACCGTACCCGACACACGGCGTCCCGGTCCCAGGGCAGCACGGACATGAGGTCGATGACGTCACAGCGGGCCCCCAGCCGCTCCTCGGCCATCCGGGCCACCTCCAGCATCACGTGCACCTGGGTGCCCCACGCTATTAGCGTCGTCGCGTCACCTGAGACGTTACATCAACGATTATAAACTAATAAGTACTAATAACTGGCCTCAAACCATTAAACGAAGCTAACTGACAGTAGCTAATGTCACTTTTTAAAATAATGTTGCCATATTGAAAGTAATAGTGATGCGTTCAGTTCTCATTCAATCAGATGAATGAACAATAAAGTGTCAAGTTAATTGTTAGTCATTTCAAGATATAAAGGAATATTTCTTATATCATACAATAAAATTGTCTAAAAGTGCTCTGATATAAGTTACTAGTAGTGTAACTACAATCAGTTTTTTGACGGCTTATCACAACAGTCGTCGTCATGTTAATGTTTTATTATGAAACATCAATAATCATGGAACATCACTACATTACCTTCTCTCAGTAACTGGGCCTTCCCTAGCGGTAGAGTGTAACTATCAACGGGGACCTCCTCAGCAGCTGACCGATAAAGAACCTTAGGCTCGAGGAATATGCAGGGGTCCTTCTCTTGTATACAGGCCAGCAAGAGGCCTTTCGCTGCGATAGGGCCTCGCGGAACCACCACCTGGAGATATTTACTATTATGTTTATAGGTGAATGTTTTATTTGATTTTTATTCGTCATGTTTCATTAGCCACATCATAGAATTTACGAGTCATCAAAATTCTTTCTCTATGCTGTGCTCGGGTCTTCTTTCACAATGTGAGCAATAACTCTGTTTAAACTACATATTTATTTAAATAAAAATATTTTACACACACACATAATACGTCATAAAAACAGACTATACACATATACGCTATATTACGCAGTATTGATTATTATAAATCGCGCAGTCGTCCACACTTTCATCATAGTTGCTATACACCTCGTGGTTTCTATACACCCAGCCACTATACCGCCCATGGTTTCTATTCACCCCAGTCACTATACACACTCGAGGTTTCTATAACATTTACTATACACCCCAAAGTTGCTACACACCCCAAAACTCCTATACTCCGTATTCCTATACACCAGCTATTCCAATCCTCTCTCTCTCTCTCCTCTTGGTTTCTATTCATCCCATCGTCGCTGAGTTATCACTCACTCTAAGTCCGGGAGTGTGCGCGAAGTAGGCCTCCGGGCTCTGCGAGTGGTAGAGGCCCCCGTGGCCCACCGCCCCGCTCGGCGCGCGCACGGTGAGGCCCCCGCACTCGAACTGACCGCCCGACCGGTACCGGGCTTTAGCTGCCTCGTTCACTAACTGGAAATAATTTAAAACTAAATTAGTTTAGCGTTGAATAAATATCATAGTGTAATGTTATTGTCATGAAATGTACAATATAAATTACGATTATAAAAATATTAAGAAAAAATAATTTACTTAATTTAAATAAAAAGTTCTTAAAACTTCGTTAGACACTATTTATCGTACCATCGGCTTTATGAAACAGATAGAATATACTTAAGGCTAAGTAAGCTAATGCCGGCGGGAGGAAGAAATACAGTCGGATCATACAGTCGACGAAAGAATAATATAGACTGAGAGTTCGGAACAAGTGAGCATAGTAGAAAAAACATAACATACTTATGAAATGATAACGTTTCCCGGTAAATCGTAAAAAAAAGAAAAAAAAACTTCATTTTTTTTTGTTCTGAAGACTCAGTCTATACATTTTTTGGTCTGAGGACTACCGTTAACAGCCACAAGCATTATCTAAATCTAGAGTAACAGAGATACATATAAATATTTGTTGATCTTAATGTACCTGGTCGAAGGCGGGGAAGATGTAGTCAGCGAACTGTATCTCAGCGATGGCAGTGGCGCCGGCGGTGGCCAGCCCGATGCCGAAGC
>LGAG01001861.1:14176-50375 GCA_001278395.1 Lerema accius
GTATAAAGCATCCGAAAATACTTTATTACAATTATAATCTAGCCTTATTGCATAATTAAAAGACTAATAAGTAATTTAAAGTTCGCTTAATTTGCTATAGTTCACTAAAATGAAGGGCGTATCCACTGACACTGCACTTCTTAACTGGACACACACACACACACACACCGCTGTTATATCTATATTATAGAGCTGCAGAGTCCGTTTGTTAGTGTGTTTGCTTGTTTGACTACTGGACTGATTTGAAAAATTCTTTCAATATAACATAGTCCATTTATCGGGGAATGCTAAAGGCTTTATAAAATCACGCTAAGATGAATAGGAGAAGAGCAGCAATAAAAAATATTGCGAAAACGGGAAAATTATGAGGGCAGAGTCGCGGGAGATTGCTAGTCATCTATACAACTAAACAAAATTGAAGTATCTGTTTGTAATATTAAAATAACCGCCTTTTACTTAATGCCTACGTATGTATACACGGTCCACATACCAAATTTTATTTTTTATTTTTGTCTGTCTATTTTATCTGGCTAATACTGCTGATGACGATCCCTTGACTCGGTGGTATTATGTATACGTTTACATACATGGTAAATTACACATGTAATTCCTACACATATCTCGTCCATAAGAGCTAACCCTTTCTTTTTTTTAACGTGTGGAAAAACCCTCGCCTCATCCATCCAGCTACTGGAGGCCGGACAGGTATGTAGGACTCGTAACCACTAAAACCACACCCCTACAGCTAACGTTACAGCCAACTCTACAGCCAACCCTTCTGCCAACCCTACAGCCAACCTTACGGCCAACATTAGCCTACCTTCCTCCCCATCCTTCTTAACACCGCCACTCTTAACTCGTCGATGTCGTTTCTTGACGTGCGGCGTGTCTTTGTCAGCGGGCATGTCCAGTTCCCCCGCCGGCTCCTTCATAGCGTCGAACGCTGATAACAACGCTTTGTCCGTAGCGCGAGTCGGTTTCTCCTTGTACCCTGCAAGGATAACAGTACAGGTTATTTACTTAGAGTTACCACCTATCCGAGATTTTCTGGATTTATCATATCAGGGGGCATCCCACTGTCAATAAAAAAAACCGGGTCAATTTTGATAATAGAAAAAAAAACCACATAAAAACTGAGTAAATATGCCTTCGTAATTAGACTACTAGTTTTCATACAGGAAAGTTTTGACTGGAATCGAAATTAATAAGTAATCCTTAACACACTTAAAACCTGGGATAAAATACATGTATCGCGTAAAACACTTAAAAAGCATTACATTTTAATCGATACTTATAATAGGTAAGTATATATGAAAGTCTGATTCTTACAATGTGACAGTAAAGGGTTGCGATGAACAACATAATAATGATGACTATGATTGATGATGATTCAGCATTATTAATAACACTTACCTAACGACAGTCCCCCAATGCTGTCGTGTATATCCATGCTGGTATACCCATTGTACCCCGGGACGGTGGTGATGATAGACTTGGACCCGCGCGGTTTCTGCCCGGGGACCTTCACCGTCACATACTGGAGAGATATCTCCTTCCCGTTCACATCTTCCATGTAATCCTGAGGAGAGAGGGTTAAGTTTAATAGTAACTAACAAAATACACAGACAGACAAACTGTTATTCTTTTAACGGTTTATTATTCCATTAATTGTTGAATGAAATTATTTAAAAGATTTTGATAGTTTCTCAGAATACGAATGTTAGTCCCCTGAATAGAATTCTAAACTACTAAGCTAAAATAGGTAACTGTTTGTTTCTATGAGAATGCACTCCTAATTAAATACAATTATCCATACTGTTCATAACTTGACCTGAGATACTACAATAATTACAGATTCTGACTTATCAATTAATTGTATAAATTATCAGGCCAATTGTTTTGACTTCTATTATAACTACGCGTAAATAGGAAACAGCCAATTGACCTACTCTGTACTATCGGAATGTATGTTATCAGTTGACAGATATCAAATAGTTCAATGGGGAAATGTAATGCTGAAAACAAACGAATTATCGATTTAATTGGATTAAAAATACTTTCAATTACACGTTTAATGATAAACTTTACTTTATTAATGACGAAAGATTGGCGTTGATTTAAACTAAAACTATTTCCAGTGTTTCCAAGAGCCAAATCACCTATTACACAAAACGACTACTACTACAAGTATAAAGTAGTGCTTAATCGATTAAAAAACCGTAAAAAAATAAAGTGGAAAAAAAATTGTTCATCTCTTTCACGCATAAAAAATAACAATTAATACTCACATGTAGACTAGGATGATATGTCAATCGGCCGTCATCACAGAGAGTCACGTATTTCTTTTTCCATTCCTTATTCAGCGCCTTACTGCTTTTCTTGTACAAATGACCTTGCTTCAACGGAATCGCTCTCCCAGACCCCAGTTCCCCATTCTTGAGTCGATCATCCCCCTTTTTTGAGGGCGTGAACAGATTTGATCTTCTCCTCGACTTTCTAGACGTAGTAGGAGTCGATGACGGAGTGGGGAGGTCCTTGGGATCTTTCACCGGTTGCAAGTTGTCCAAACAGGCTGTGAATTTCACGTTGTTGTTTTCTGTTGCTATCGAGACGAGGCCAGATGATGATCCATGGCTGCCGAGAGAGTTGCCCCAACGCGATGACGTGTCTGATCCGTTGGTGCTGTGTATTTCCACCACGTGCGTGGAGGATATTCCGCTACTGTTGGATGACGCGTCGAAAGATGACGCGCCTCGGTGGAGGTGGTGTGATGACGCTGACAGTGTGTGATGGCTACGAGGTAGAGAATCCTGGAAGTGAAAAAAGAAATTTTGACTGATGACGTTAAAGTTCCTTACTATTTCACTGATTATCTAGTGTGGGAATAAAACTTCTAGTCAAATTTATTCTTGTTGTTATTGATAAATATATGACAATCCAAACTTTACACCGAAATAATTAAAAATTAGAAAGTTTTTACTTCGGTTTTCTCTTTCAAAATTCGCTTCCAAATATGAAATTAAAGTATTTTCTAAAAAACAATAGCGAAAAATGTATAATACAACTAAGCGTCAGAAACCCTAGGGGTTCATTAAAGTTTCTAGACGTGTTACAAGAATGTTCCCATGTTCGCTGCCACATAATTCACGACAGCGGTCACAAGCGAGAGTATCGAGAGTGAAACTTGAAGCCAGATCACTGTACTTGTGGCATTCTGGTTTCCGTTCTGGAAATTTCCCTTTCAAACTTCACGTTCAAACAGAATCCACTATTGAAATATGTGTAACTGTTATCAACCACTGTGTAGGTCTTTTACTAAACTGCAAAATAAATGCGTTCTAACAACTTTTCGACTTTGACGATGATTGCTGATTTTAATCCGGCTCGAAGGACCAGAAGCATAACAGTGACAGTCATACGTTTTAATCGATATCTAAGACAGCCGCTTGACAATTCATTACAGAACATAGATTTAAAAAACTTGCTACAATGTGTGATTAAGAAAGAAAGGCCTTGTACCTGGGTTCCTTACCGGAGGGCTATCCTAATTACACCCGCAGGGGTAATTCAGCTATTTTACGAAAAAGTAACATTGTGTTTGTTTTCATGACATTTTAAAAACTGATTACAATCAGTTTTCTTCGTAAGTGACGGGGGTAACAACAATATTGAAAAGCTAGCTAGCCTAGTAGTATCTATGTATATTGAATCGACAAGCCCCACAGCATCCATTAGAAAAAGTGAGTAAATATCCCATAAATCTGTTTCCCTGTGATATTTATTATAAAAAGGGCATTAACACACGGACACAAAAACCTAATAATCCAGACATCGGTTGCTTATGTTACATAAACGCTGTACTACCATCAAGATTCATTATAAAATAACCAGTGTAGCCGGATTGCTAGTTAATTAAAATAAAAACTATAGATTCTCTCATGGGCTTAAAGATATTACCTTACGTTACCTCACCTTAGTAATAGTAATTTATGAGATAGGTACACCATACAAATTGTTATTTTGCTCGTGGTACTTAATTTTCCCATTGATGATAGGTATTCACGAAACGAAATTAAAAGCTTGAAGAGGGAAGGTTTCTAGATACCATCCCTACAATTAACAAATAATTATATGAAAGTAAAAATATACTTTTAATATTTTTTTTTATTTTCATAACCTTTGATCCAGACTACAGATACCCCTTAAGGGACTCATAATGCGACCGCCTTAATAAGGTCACGTATGTACCACAACAAAATTTTAAGGAAAATAAGTAAAACAGAGAAAAACACGCTCGAAAAACATTTCTCTTCTTGCGCATTCGGGTAAAAAGGTTTCAAAACCCAGAAAACTCAATTTCGACAAAAATGTCACTGTAATTATCTCTCCGCATTACTCTAGCCTCAATGTCACCACGAGTGCCGCGATATGGAGAATTCGTAGTAATCTCACAACAAGCGAGCTTCCCTACAAAAGCTTTGTAAATTAAAAGCTCGCGTTTCCATTGTACCAATGAAAAGTTTCGTCGACTCTGCGTCGACTTGAATAACCAAAATTATAATGAACAAACGAATCACAACCAAGAAATAGGCGAAAAAAATTAAATCACAAAATGCGAAACTTTATTCGAGCAGAGACTTCATTTTCTAGAGTCAAAGACACATAATGTGTCCAGATGTTCACTAAATTAGACATATTTTTATTGATATTCGCAATTAACGCTGTTGAAGTCATTAAACTACTGTGAAGTTTTGAAACCATAATAATAGACAAACAATTTGGCTATTTAGCCATGCGAAACCTTTGGCATTGTTTACAAAAAAATTCAAAATACCGTTTAAATCCAAATACCAGTCAATACGTTACAAAGAAATAAAAAAAAAAGAAATAAAAATTTCCGTATATTTTTTCACATATTTTGTGCTCGAAGCAACGGCTGCTATTTCACGGACGCATACAACGTGTTATTAGCAACTCTGGATAGTAACAGGCGAATTCCAGCCCGCATATGTTTTCACACAGGAAACCACGAGTGCGTCGCTTTACACAATACACGGTAACACATCGTTAGGGTAAAAATAACAAGCGTTAAGCTCAACAAATTACAATGTTACGATTACGAAGCACTACGAATACCTATAAAACGTTTATCGTACTATTTATAGTAGGATATTAGTAGTAGCGTGTTTTAAATTGTACGTCATTCATTACATCTTACTGTGGTATCATTGAAAAATTTAAGATATTTTTAGGGGTATGCTATGCTGAGCCGTCTTAGGACATGTCGGGGGCCTTGGTCACACACGAATTTGGGACCCGTGAGAGAGTAATGATTAACAAATTGTTCACCTCATATCTGTCTGGTTCAGTTTTTTTTTTCCTCAAAACTCCAACTCGAAATTCAAATTCTACACTCGATTTTGGTAGCTTTACAATTACAGTAAAGGTCATAGTAAACTCACTTATGCTGGTACACAACTTAACCCGTTGGTTCATACTTTATTTAAGTTGCTATTCGATTAAAAATAAAATCAATTGTTCTTCTATATGTTATAGTAAATAGACGTATCCACATTTACATACATAGAGTCACACGGACAAAATATCGAAGTACTTATGTCGTTTTAGACCTAGAACTCATGAACCTACTTCTTATGAAATATGACACATGCGATAAAGAACGAAGGTCGATAATTTTTTAAGAAATCGATAACACACTTATCGTTTAAACCTTATCAATGATAACTGCCTAATTCTTAATAAACAATGTCAAATAAGTGAAAATAATTAATTATGTTGAATTGATTATGACACATTGTATTACGAAATACTTCGACAAATGTTACCACTAAAGTCTATTTTTCTTTACTTGTCCAAAGTGGTAAACAAACATGGCATCGCACACCTAGATAATAACCCCACTAAATCAAAAAGTATACGTTTTGATTTTGTGTTGTTTTCAAATTCCTGAATTATAGGTAAGGTAAGTTAATTATAATGTATAGGGGCCTCTAGAAAGCATAAAGTAAAATATTATCAAATTATGCGTTATTGGGTATAAAATTAAAGTTATTTAACAGGACAAGAGATCATGATTTTTCAGTATTTTTATAGGTAAGTACTCTTTTATTCCAAAATGTTCACAAAGTTTTGTAATTTTAATATTCACATACAGATTAATATCTTCGAAATAACCGGATAAGCACGTGACAAATACATTTATCGGCTAAACATTTCATATCACCATATCAGATGGATTCGGACAACACCGGACATTCAAAGATAATAAATACACTCGATCTAGTAAACATTTTATACAATCGAATGTGAAAACCTACACATTTATGTCAAGTGGTATTTACGTGAAATAAACGATTTAATAACATGCCGGTTACATACTCAATACTACAATCGCATTAGGATTTGACATTAGAAGTGCATTATGACATAATAGCGATTATGTTTATGACGTCAGCCCAATATTTTAGTAAAATCAATATCTAATATATATAAGTGGAGAGTTATAACTTTTACCGAATAATGCTGGCAAACACGAGTACGAGATTTGGCATAGTTAGAGTTCACATGGTGAAGAAGTAAACAAAGTGTAAATTTATGTAGAATAAGTGTTATAAATGCATTTAACTAAGGAAATAGAACAAATCGCAAACTATCATACTATGTTTCATACATAAAAATGTAACACATACACATCAGATGGTAGATTTCATTGTAAGTTAGTTGACGTTAAAATCAATGACATCTACCTGTCGGTAATATCTAACGAACCGTATCTATAGATAAATGAATAAAATGGTAAGTATAAAAATGGTCTTTTAAAAGGATGGGATCGAAGTTAGAAAACTTGATATTATTAACTTATTGATGAATATCGATCACACTGTGAAATGTTAGTGGTAATAAGTAGTTATAATACATGAGCTTAAAACATAATCTTATCTACTCATTATGATAAACCATACTGTTCCACACAATACCAACCCAAATCATACAAAAAAAAAAAGCAGCACTTAAAAAAAAAATAAACCGTTTAAAAATGGAACTAAAAATAAATAAACAACCAATAAATGCTTTTCATAGTCCATCTACCCAATATATGGGTAAGTTAGATTAGACTATCAACTAGTAACAATGAACATAATAATATTGTAACTTTTGATATTTGCTAAACAACTGACTGAGTATAGATGAGATAATTAAAGCAAAAGAGCACCACAACTACAAACCATAGAAATACAGACATTTTATGGTCATATCTCACAATATGGAGTCACTAAACATCTGTTTACGAACTGTCAATAGCAGAAACATAAACAAACACATTTTATTATGATACTACACATGCAACTGTATGTTAGTTCCTTCGTAGATGAGGAAGTGTTGTATTGCCTGTTATGAGATATGTTTAGTTTGATATAACCAATAGTTTTTATAATTGTGTATAGGACATTGATAAAAATATCAACTGAATGACTGCACCAAAAGGAAGAAAATAATTGTCCAATGTATGTATGTACATTTATTTGGAAAGCTGTACACTAGTCTAAAATGGCTAGACATATAATTATAACATAATTGTGAGGTATCATACCTAAAGGATGTAAGAGACCATCTATCCTCAGGAAGTAACAATGCATAAATAAACAAGCTGGAGTGAGACAAACACTACCAATTACTAACTAGACTACTAATACTTAATAACCTCACTAACCTACACTAACAGTTCTAAATTCCACAGTATCTTTACTAACAAATTAACAACAACTATTCACATCTTTCACTACCTTATCTATCTTTTCTGTTACTATCCTGATCCTCTATGTCCAATGGGCACATATCAGGACATATTAAACATAGTAACTAAATCTAAATTTAGATATAGGGCACCATTAAACTCTAAATTGACCAGGGCATGCATTTAAGATTGTATTTTGAGCTGTCATCAATAAACTAATTGGGCCGCTCGGCAATTCATATTGATATCAATTTACATTCTATATTGATATCTCTTTCCAGCTATAAATATCTTGCATCTGATCAAATTACTCAGTCTTAGAGCCCATACTATAGTATAGTAATTACTTTAACGTACAAATCTTTTGTATTTACACATTGAATTTGGACCTGATTGGTTCTTCTAGTAAATTGTGTAATAAAATCTTCAAATGAGTATCAAATAGAATAATGATTTTGATTCTTTATAGCCAGCGATACATTTTATGTTTTATTTTTTGTATTTGTATAAAAAAATCAAAATTTGTTTAGTTATTAAGCTTTTAGTTTATAATAAAGACTGTTTGTTTGGAGTGTTTAGACATTATTTGAAAGTATAGTTTCAAAGAATGCCAGACACAATGTGTGATGTTTCCAATGTAAATTTTTCAACAAGGTGAAACAGATATTGTGATAAATAAACATAAAAACGATGAATATTAATTAGTTGTAATATTAAATGGTATATTATTAGCATATTGAGGAATGTGTAAATTATTCATGGTGATTTGTATTGATGTTTATTTTAAACTATCATGTTGTCTAAAATGTTAAATTCAACATACACTTTTAAACTTTTATCATTGTAAAATAATTTTCACTTTAATTATGCCAAAACTTACTCATAATATCTATATTATACTTGAAAAGGTATCCAAAATTTAACCTTTTAGTATATGTTTGGTAATTTGGTTATAATTATTAGCAAAACCTAAATTTACTCTAAAATAAACAAAGTATCATCCCCCCAAATGCTTATACAATCATTACCAAAATAGTCCAATGACCATTGAATTTTATTTTGAGGCAGACCGAGACTTACAGTTTCAAGTAATTAACGGTGAAGTGAAACCGACTACTATAAGAACAATGACATTCATACTATTTAAATTGAGGTCACAAGTTAATACACCTGTGTCATGTATTAGATTGCACAATTATAATACTGTATAAGTAATTGACTGACCAAAACTTGAGAATGATTTTACCCATTTGGTTATTTTTTTTAGTTTTGTTTAGCTTTGCTAGGGCAATAAAAAAAAACAAGATATCCGAAAAAAAATGTGGTTTCATAAGTGCAATTAAAATAGGAATTGAAATTCTTGTCACAAATGTTCTACAAACTATAAATGAATGAATGTATAAATTCACATATTGCAGCCTAAAAACCTTTACCGGGTCAGATTATGACATAAAATGTTGTTTTCATCACACTTTCTAAGGCAAAATTATTTTCAAAAAGATAACAAATATTTCAATAGACGTCTATCATTAAGTTATCTTTTTAGCTGCGTTTATCACATTCTTGATATCAAAATCTGCCTTAAAACTAGATAAAGATAAAATTTCCCACATCTTGGAGAAAATATCATTACATTTTGTAATAAAATGACAGACGGCTATTCCTGATGTTTGCTAAAACACTCCAGGATTTGATAAAACATTGATTGAAGGAGATACTTTAAATTATAAAGTATAGTTGTTTGTTTGATTGTAATGCTTAGCGAGCCCAGACTTTGGATGTAGTATAATTACATGGATGTGAGTATTTTAGAGGAATAGTGATGTTAAACGGTATTTTTGAATTTATATTAAAAAAAAGTATAACACCTACTGCTTATTTTATTCTATACCAGCTTATGTGGTCAAACTGAAAGCCACGAAGTTGTAGATAATTATTTGTTTTGACTTACCTTATAAAGAAACGTAGAATGGTTGTGGCTTGGCGAATTGGCCAAGGGTTGAGGAGTGACCGGCCTGGAGCCCGACAGACACTGCGAAGATGCAGATAGCCTCGTCCCAACAATCTTCTGACACGCTGAAACAACACACATATAATCACCACGCCGTCACGCACTCGAACGTCTTCGATTCTCAATTGCACACGATTCAAACACTATTCTTATTCCAAACACGAGAACAATACAATTTAAACGGTAAATGTACACGCACATTCAAATTTAGCCGATTTTCGACGGTCCCGCTCCTCCGCTCTCTGGATGTTATAACACGAACTTCGTCGTCTCAGGCTAGATATCGGCGACATGTTCGATTTAAAAATGAGTGTTTTATTCATCTCGCCATTCAGAACTATCGTAAATACCACAGTAATAATAAATAACACAGAACAACGGTTGGAATGCCGGTGACATACAACGGCGCGGCGGTCGCGTCAAAAAATGTAAACAATGCGGAGCGACCGAACGACCAATGAACGAAACGAAATGTACGATTGTACGAGTCGTACGACCGCGCGCCGCCGATCCGGTGTTACCACTGCGGGGCACAGACTTCCCCATGCGTAGCGACTTGAGCTATCTAATATCTTCATTCAGGACGCAGTGTCACGCAAAATTATTCGTGTGCATGAGTACGAGAAAAACTATTATGTAACGTATCGGTTTACTGTTTAGTGGACTGAATTAATTTAGCACCTACTTATTTTATCTCAATTAAAACTGCACCGAGAAGTTAATTGCTGTTTATGGTCTGTTCGTAACAAGCGAAATAATGCAATTTATTGTTTAATATTAAAATATTATTCATGATACTAACGTAATGTTAAATGCATGAATACTTGTTAGCTTATTACCGATATGAGAGCAACAAAGATTTTATGAAAATAAAACTGAAACAATAACGAATTCGTTTCGAGCGGATGTACCTACTTATAGAACAATTAAGTGAGATGACATCATCTTGACAAAAAAGCAAAATGTATTCGTTATACTAACCGTCTTGGAATACCCGTTCGACATTCAAGCCATACGTCGCGCACGTCTCGTAGTAAGAACACCTTCGGAGTTCATTCGATAGCTTGCGAGCACGGTTATCGTCCACGACGCGCGGACTGCTTTCACTTATGGCATCTGGAAGAGTAACACATCATTAAATCGGAAATAATCTATTAGAAACACCGGACGGAATTAAAATATGTTAATCGATGACCTCCTAACGACTCACAACATGGTTGCATGTAATAAGCCATAATCGACCAAAACACTTTCACTTTGAGGTCAAAGGTGTTCTTAATCTCCAAAGCATGTTACAAAGAAGTGTGTTTAGAAAATATTTCCTAATAACTAAGTAGGTATATAAAAAGATGTTAGTATAAAGTTACTGACCTTGAGTTCCAACGAGAATTATAGGTATTTCTGCGGAATTTCTATAGTGCGACATTTTATTGAAGTAATTGGAGACGGTGTTGTAACTAATCTCGTTTTCCAGACTAAAGACGAAAATCACGGCATCCACCCAGGCAGTAAACTGTAACAAGAAGAATTTTTTTTTTTAATTTTTGCCCAACGTTTTTTCAAAATAATAATGTAAGTAGGGATATATTTAAATGAATGATTGAAAGAAGACTGTTTCTACGTTATCTGATTTCTAGTACCTAATAAAAATAAAAATAATTTTCCACAAAACACACTAGTTCACGGAAAATACATATCGTGATAGAATTCTAAATAATCGCTTCTTTATCATAATCTATAATATTTTTTATCGGCTATCTTTTGGGATCTTGACTCAACGATTTCGTCAATTATGGAATAATTATGTCATAAACATAATCAAGTACCCATTTTTGGTTAAAAACTTCCTTTTTATATTTACATAGAAAAAGATAATACAGTATCGTAAAAGTCTATTAAAATATATTAGTGAATAACTTAAATTCATAAGAAAATTGTGTTATAATATTAATGTATTCGTGTTTTTTATTTAACTAAAGTTTAATCACACATAAATGACACCTATCAGTTTCAAAATGGCGAAGATATATCTTAATGAAAAAAAACAGATCGCGTGGGAACATAATGTCTTTGTTAAAAGTAGTTTTTACTATCTTCACTAGAACAGACACCAACAACAGGCATCATGCATGTTATGAAGGTATAAAGTCGTAATATTACGACTCTTACGTAAAATCCCCCAAGAGTACTGCGAAATAAATTGTAAAGAAAAAACCCACCCCTATGTTTAAGCCCGTAATTATTACATAGGGTAATTTCGAGCAACGGCGAGGGAACAAAAAAGGGTTATGCCATCCAGCCGTTTCCCTATGATGGCGTAAATGTGATTATTTATTTTAAGAATAAATATGCGTGTTTCCACTTTCGAAATAATAAAATTTATAAATACATACAATATGTAGATTAAATCTCAGTGGCAATCAGGTGTGCAAATTAGCTTGTAACAAACTCTTAATTAGGTATTTATTAAGATTAGACCATACCAATTTATATTTATGGATAGATATACAGATAATAATATATCATGAGTTATTAAAAAAATTACAACATATAAAATAATGCTGGATTTCACTGGTATAACAACGAAAAAGTATGCAGAGGGTTCAAACAACCAAGAGTGTGTATGAATAACAGAGCTTCCACTTCAATGAAGATGCGTACATACGAGGGCGTCACCCCTATCCTCTGAACATTTGACGGTAGAGACCCGTCATCCGGTTACAAAGTGCGTGAGGCACATAAAACGTGAAAACTAAATAAACAATTAAAATGGAAACAGAAAAAAAGAACCTTAATTTTTATGAAAGAGATTCAAATTAAAAGACTGTTAAAAATATGATCTATGTAAAATTTATATGAAAATAACACAAAAGTTAAATAGTTATAAGTGAATCGTATATATTTAAAGTATACCTAAAAGCGAGTAGATCTATTCACAAATGTCATATCGTATGGCAACATAAACTTTAAATTAGAATAACATCATTAAGCTCATGTTATGGACTATGAGAATGACATTACAAGCGAAAGTCTAATATTTTATGACCACTTTGCGTGTCGAAGTCAGAACACAACATAGTAACAATGAACGGCTTAAGGATTATTGCGAATTCTTCACACAAATAATATCACAAGTTTCTAAAACTTCAACTCAATCAATCCAATTCAATCAATCAAAGTAGATTGTTTCATCACTTAAATTTTGAAACAAAAATGAAAGAATTATAATGTAAAAGAAGTTAGTTTACTCATAAATAATAACAGTTCTATAAAATGCAAATCGCATTTATCAATCGTAATTACAGTCCGATTTCGTAACCCTCATCATATGAAAACTATCGAAAACAAAGAAAATATAAAAGTCTTACCAATCCATTGTCTTTAATTATTAACGTTTCCACACTTTATACAATGTGCTATTCTAAGATGTTCAGTGACATTAGTAATGATAATAAAAGTAACAAAGTGATCAAAGACTGTCACAGTCTGAACAGGGCGGCACACACGAAGCGACTGGGCGGGCGGGCGGCTTGGAGCCTGGAACGACGAACTTTAGCGAAGCCTTTACATGCTGCTATTTCGCTTACACACACAACAAAGGCATTCGTAAATGAGATAGTAACAAAATGCACTTGGTTCGAGTTTTGCATTACAGTTCATTGATATTCGTTGGTATCTACACTCTTAATGGCTTAGCAAGTGAGCTGAGCCGTTAGCCTAAGACTGACCTTTCCCGCTGTACTACAAAAAATGGATAACGTAAATTTTTTGTAAGTTCAGTTAACGTATTTTTATAAAGGTTTTGTAAATCCATAATATTTTTCTGTCAAACTTGTAACCAAAAACTTCTACACGGCTTTTCATGACACAATTTTCCATGTTTGTGTGATTTAAAATGACTCAGCTGCCATGAAACGACTTACAACTACAGAGACAATTTTTTTCGAGTTATAACAATATTCTTCTTTATAAAGTTTACTATTTTACCGCCATAAGATCAAATGTTGCGACATACGCCTACAATACTGCGTGGGCCGTAGAGTAAGAAGGCCGGAAGGGACCATCATGCTGACATGACTCGATATGTTAATATACAATAATGCAAGCTGACACAAAGCTTGTTAATGACGGTTATTAAATAGACAAGACTATCTATAAAATTCTGACGACTAAAACCATGTTATTAGAAAACAATAAAAAATAACGCTACACTATTAACAAATTTTATAATTATGCTTAACTTTGATGAAATCTTTAAAGTATTAAATATAAATCAACTTAATTCTGAACCATCCAAATACAGATTATACTTTGAAAAATATTTGAAAGAAGCGAGACCAAAATCTAAATTACATTTCTGTAGCTACTACACAAAAGACGTTAAAGATAACCAAGACTAATTTAACTCGTAAAAAGTTGTGTCAAGTATCCCAAGAACAATTTTCTTTGGAAAACCTTTTCTGAATTTCGTTGAAGTAAATTTTATTTTCGAAGAAGAACGTGTCTTTGATACATTAATATCTAACGGTTCAACTGAAATAATTTTAACTCAACAATTTTGATGAGTATGCACGCTTTGGGTGTAAATCATTGTTTGAAACTTAATTAAAAACTCTAAAACCGTACTCAGAACTATAATTTTATTTTAATCCAGATAACTAATGACGTGATTAGTGTTTTTTTTTATATCTTAAACTTTAGCTATTAATCCTTAATATATCCTATAGGATAGTATGGAACTGTGATCGCCAATATCGAACGTCGTTGTCACTGACGGAAATTTGAAGCAAAATGAGTAGGAACGTAGCAAGTAATCGAATCGCTTGTACCGGTTGCGTCGTACGTGCATCGACGTCAGTAAGTGGGAAGAATAATTCAATATTTCCCCAAAATGTGGGAGAAAAATATTGACAGACAACCGTGACAACAAAAATACGATCACAAAATAATACAATGGAGTTCATGGCATGCAATGTCTTTAGGTATAAAACAGAATATTTATGTAAAAAATTAAAACTTTTGTAAACACATATTTTACAAGAATATATGAACTTGATTTTGTGAAAAAAAAATTGGTATAAAGACTGTTATAATTATAAATATTGTTCTATTCCGTTTTTTTATTAATAATGGCGTAAGTCAGTAAGTAAATAGCAAAACAACTTCGGAATCGTTTAAATGTAAAACAAACTTCAACAATTTCACTGATATGGATCAATCTCCAAGGTGAAAGCAAACAAAATGTAATACCATTCCTGTACAAAGAAAAAATGTTTTGATCGATCAGCTAGTTATTTACATTGAAATTACAGGTAATTGTAAAATAATTAAAAGCAAAAACTAAAACGGACAAGCTGCTATCGTAAAGGAAGCAATTAGAGCGTCGCAGTTTCATTAGTGCCATCCAATATCGTTCACTTCGTCGTCAACTGTTCCGCTGATAGCTGTTGTATCATTTTAGGGCGTGATTTGGGGTCCGTATGAACTATACATAAAAAATAATGGGAATAAAAGCGTCAAACAAGACGATGAAACGGGGAGGCAACGCATGGACATTACTGACCAAAAATGTTGTTTGGTTTGACACAATGAAAATTATGATGATGTTAATAATAATACGAGTATATCGGATACGGTACATTAACTGGTACTTTGCGTCTAATTATAGTCGTCTTTACAAGAATTTAGATACAGATATTATCTTCTTATTATGCACCTAGTAAATTTAATATTTAGGGTATAGTATGGGGAACAGAGACGGCGCGGCGTTGAAAAAATGTAGAGTTCCGGCTTAAGTATAGAAGGTAACATTTACCGTAAATTATCACAAAGAGGAAAGAGGTGTTTCAAATTTTAGTTCACAAAACTAAATTTCAAAACAGATGGATAATTTAATTTTACAAAACTATGTAAATTATACAACGGAATAAAACATTTTTTGTAATATAAAGTTTTTTTACAAAAATTATAAATCAGCAGGTTTGATGATTTTTTTATGTTGAACAAGCGACCTTTTACAACCCCCAATGAAAATGTATAATTAATATTGAAATAGCAAAATTTATACTCGTACCTAAAGGACCGAAGATATGACTGCGTGGGTGGTGCTTACAGTGGATACATTAAACTTTATTATTTAATGAACAAGCTTCTTCGCTATTATTAGACAAATCAATACATACTTGTTGGAGAGGACGAAGGTTCGTTTGCGCACGCAAGCACCTTACATATTTATAAAAAGTAATTGTTTAATTAAATTTTAATACAAATACATTATATGTATACTAATAGCCTTACAGTCATTAACTCCAGTTTCGGTAAAGTACAGATCAGTGTTAGCAGAATGACGGCGTGTGATGCACATCTTTTTGATTGTAAGGATAATGTAGTTTGTGAACCTAATAGCTAAAGTTGATCTACCTACCTTAATTAGGCCGCTATTTCTATCATAGTAGTATTTGTAAATTTTTAACTGTTTGTGCTCTTACCATTACTTTATTAATTAATGTAATGTCACATACATTCATTTTAATATATTATAATATAATAAATATTATCGCATAAAAATAATTGTTTTAAATAATATTCATTACTAATAAACAGTTATAGTAATCGTCTTTTGACATTCCGTCGAATTCAATAAACGTAGAAATCAGGGCTTTCGCTCGTAGGGTTGCCCGCTCGACGGAATTAAATTTCCCCTTATAAATAATTCAAATGTAACGTCAACATGTCAGCGCCGCAGAGGTAACATGCCATATAATCGCGGCACACAAGCACAGTGGGTAAATTAAGCAGGGGTTGCTTGAGTATTTCCCTACCATTTAAATACTTTTTCTGTTTATTACTTTAAAAAGAAAATATTGCCGTGAAAAGAAAATTATTGTTTTGATCGTAATACATCTTAGAGTCTACAATATACAGTTTAACAGAGCCGCTAACTGCCTCTTAATTTTGTCGTTAAACCGTAGCAACTGCCCACAAAAGTTTGGGTAATAAACGACAACCTGCCATTTTGACTCCATGTTACGCATAGTCTTAGGGATAATAATATTATTTACGATCTCCTATAAACCTGTAGTTTGTGTTTACAATATTTGTCGTGTTAATAAGTGCAACAACATATAAATAAACAATTTGTAACTTTTATAACGAAATGAGAATAATATTATGTTAAGAATAACAAAAGCATAAATTTTCTGAATACATTTCACAAGCGTACACGATCAATACGACAGAATAATCAAATGAAATTTACTTCTTTTGTTGTCTCGTTACAAGTAAATCGAAAACAGGTTCCCAAGCCCCCGCAAACACGAAGTACCTCGGGGTGTGTTCCCGACAAAAGAAGTTATCGTAGACCGTTACCTATCTACACATGTATGAGTAGGTATTGGGTTCTGTAGGATTTGTGACAAAAAATAGAAACCTTGACCATTAATAAGTATTTTAGTTATTGATAATTTTATAGGAATTAAATAGAACACATATGATATAAAGTACAATTCATATCCGTAATGATTAGTTCTGCATGAATGGCGTGACTGACCTGACGTTATATCAATAGCAAAACATAAATAATATTATAACTGTACGTTTGTCTTTCACTTTTATTATTATTTTCATATCTTGAATAGATCCTGTATAAACAGTGTTTAGAAATAATAGACAGAAATGTTTTGTTTCCTTTCATGGTTTGTTCTTTATTTTCTTTACGTAATATAATATTTTTTCCTTCACCATACGTAAAGAGCGTTCCTTGCAGTTGAAATACTCAGGTCAAAGATAAATGCTGCAACTTTTGAAAACATTCCAAATGGAAACAAAAGCAATAGTAATACGTAATGTATCAAAATGAAAGCAAACTGATAGCAATCTCAAAGTGAAAAACTTGCCAACTATAAGTATTACTTACAAAAAATTCAAATTTTCGAGCACAAAGTTAAATGACTTTTTTGTACTGGCTTCGCCCACGGCTTAAATACGGAACATCAAAACGCTAGTGTCACTCACACAGAACCAGTTTATACAAAGAATAGCTGAGAATAATGCGGGACAGGTAACTCGATACAATGTCGTGACCCGCGCCGGTCTTGCGTACGCCGCCCGCCGGTGTGATATGATACTTGCAGGGCTAACCCATCGTGGTCACAATGTTTCCGCTTAGACGTTCGTATCCATAAAGAGTGAGAATTGCTGTTCGTTATTATTGCAGAGATAATACAATTTTATCATATCATTAAAAATAAAACAATATTAGGCGAAAAAAAATTGTTGAATGTATATGAGGCACGAATTTCACTAACTCATTTGCTACAATGGAATTGATTTTTTATGTAAGTCACTCAAACATTTAATCTGTGCATAAAATATATGAGACTAAGATCTACTACAAATTAGGGACAAAGGCACAAAACTAAAGCTCATAATCTATTCTAAATCCCTAGACATTGTGTAAAGGAGGTCACTGACATTACTTTACAAGATTGCTTAAAAATACTTGTGTTACTTGAGTTTATGGTAACAAGGCTTAAAGTAAATTGCCTATACTGCATACAATTATGTTTGCTTGTCTAAAAAGACAACCGTATACGGACCATTCGATTCAATGCGAGCGGTGAAAACGTGACTGAGAGATGCGTTCACAAAACAAGAGACACCATTGGTCCATCGCTCATTATCCTCATTAAAACAAAACAAACCACGACAACCAACACAACACGACTTGATTTATTATGAACACTTGAAAACACGCATACGACATGAATAGCGATGTTACACAAGTTAAGAATGAAATAAAAATAGTTATTTGCGAAGTGTTTGTAACTAGTGTACTAAACACGGACGATTCCGGAAATATACAAAACAAATAGTGCAATAAATAACAATAAACGTCACAAACGTGCTTACTTACTTAACTTACAGCAGTAGATATAAAAAAAAACTTAAGTTTATCAGTAATAATAGCCCCATCAAAATACGTCATGGAACGGTAACCGCACGCATCGAAAATGATAGTCAATTATGAATTAAATAGCGTATAATACTTATAGAGTATGAATGGTTCACTACAATTTGTACTAAACACCACAGGGGACGGTAGCAAACAGAATGAAGAATTGAAGGTCTAATTAAAGAGCCCAATTCTAATTAAATAGTCTCCGCCTCACTGCCTCGGTACGTGCCCTGCTTCTATTTCCGTTTCCACAACAAAATTCTACTTAAATCCCAACCTTATTTCAATAGTATTAAAAGAACAAGACTTGTACCATTATGATAAGTTGAGTTTGTTATTTTGTGTGAATTGTAAATAAATAATGTGAGTTGATTTTCTTCAGCATCCCTTGTGCTCATACCGCCTAAAACTATAAGCTCGGAGCAAGAAACCTTTGACGGCAAAGCTAAGCTTTGCAGATTGGAGAACATCTAATATGTATAATGTTTTTGTAATAAATAACTTCCTTCCTTCCTTGCAACCCATAATTGTCCCACTGCTGGGCTCGGGTCTCCATTCACAGTGTGAGGGGTACAGGCCAAGTAAATAACTATTCCAGGTAAATAACTATTCTAAATGAAAAAATATATAGGTACACATCACAGCACTATTACATTTTTTATTTTGCCAATTAAAGTGGAATATTATTTTTGATTATGGCAATACTTTGAGTGATTTAAAAAGTGAACGAATGATTGGAATAAGAGATTACTCGAAATTTTAAATCGTAGAAGAAAGAACGTTGCTGTGCAAGATTGTAATTGTAAGTTTAGTAAATTCCGTGTACTGCGATAACTACGATAGTATTGATCCGCAACAACGGATTTTCCCATTTTGGGTTTTACCTCTTACTTTCTACGTGTTAAGCTTTTTTAAGCCAACACAGCATTATAATTATTTATGCACAAATAGTTGCCTCAATTATTACGTTTGCTATAAATATAAGGATTGATTTTTGATTTGTGTAATTTTTTTAACGTCAATCATTACGTCAATACAGTGATAATTTACATGAGAACTCTATCTTAACAACAAAAGCCCGCGAATTAGAACGTACTTTCGCGCCGTTTGCGCAACATTTGAAGACGTTTTAAAAAAAGAAGCAAAAATTAAAAGCAAAACAAACCGATTAAGCGTTTTGCGTAGAACAAACGAAATCGTGGGTGGCGCTTACCTTGGAATTAAACGCAATACTTACTGATTAGTTCATCGAGTTTATCCTATTATACTAGTTAAGTTATTTACTACCTATTTGATGGACAAAGAAACAAATATTATCTTCAAAGCTGGTCTAATAAGATGTCCTATTGCTTACATAGATCTATCTTTTTGGCATAAGAATAAAAAGGATCCTTGACAAAATTTTCATCTGGGGTCAAAGTCTGCTAATTCACTTTCCTTTAAGACTTGAAATGCCTCTTAATAATAACATTTTAGTATTCTATTAATTATTCAAAACCTATTGTAAGTACATACTCAATTAACGCGTCTTAAGAATATCTGTGCCTTAGACTTTCCCAAGTTACGATACCCGAAGTTACAATTAGCGACCAGACAAGCAAGTTAGATAATATTTGTCGTTCTTTTCCAAGCGGCCATTTTCTATGTGTTGACTATGTAGATAATAAGTACATAAAATTCAATATTTACGCGCAGGTGTCGCCACCAACCGGCTTTGGTGGAATTTATGAATAATCTTCGTAGAGCTTGTATATACTGGTTAGGTTAGAATAAAAAAAAATTGGTATATATAAAAGTATATTTCTGGTTAGGTTAGAATAGATTAGCACTATCGTTTCATTAGAAGCGATGAAATAAAACTGATAAGTACAAATACGAAAACAAGACCGAATACGTTTCAATCTTTCAATAGAAAAAATATACGGAGCTAAAATAAAAATTCTTTATTTATACACACCTTTTATTGAAAATAAAAACTAGACATTTCCAAGAAATAGATAATTTCTTTATCTTAGGTTTTAACCCCGCAACCTTTGTTGATATTCACCTGAGTATGTCTACGAAAACGCTAAAGTTCAGTAAAGTAAAGCACTTACAATGTTGCCAACTTTACGCCGTGCTAGCAAACTGGTACCAACCTAACTTTAATGAAGTTAAAAGTTTAAGTGCTTTATACATCGCGACATCGCGCATCCCTTGAATACACAAAATACTATGGTTCATCCTCATAGTGAAATTGGTATAATACAAGTACTGGGTACTATTTTATTACCCGACTGCTCTAGAAAGAGGGTAATGTTTTTCGAGCTTATGTATGCATATCCATTTCTTTAGCATGTTCTACAGCTCACACAGCTAGAATGATAACATACTTATTAGATATCATTAGCTTTGTCATCATTGTGAGAGTAACGAAGCCTATATTGTATAGGTAATTTTTGTCCCATATTTTAATAAAGAAAATCCGTGATTTTTACTAATTTGTCCTGAGACAAGATTTTTGTTACACTGCAAAGACTGGCTAATCCATGCGAGATTCAACATTTTAGAGTTTTAGAAAATAGATATTTTAAATGAGTAAGAAGAGCGGCCTATGAATCGTATACAAAGCACTTTTTTTATGAAAAACCACTCTCTCGCGGGCTTGGAGCAATTTAGTCTAATAATTCAGAAACATTTTTAAAACTTCAATAAAGTCTATAAAAACATCTAAGCATTTTTATTCCACAGCGCTAACTGTTTAAATATTTTCTGAGCTATGAAAATGGAAATTTACAGCAACGGATCAACAATTTGTGAACTACAAAACGAATCTGGAATGTTCTGGAATATTCTGGATCATTCCGATTGCTAACAGAGGCTCGAGAATAGCAACAGTCAGCGGTATTATGAACTTATCGACGAACGAACTGCGAACTAAATTGCTTAACCGTGGAAATTTAACGAAGCGATGTAAAGTGAGAAACATCCGTTAACAACTCTAGTTGAACGATGGCTGAATCTGTCTCGAGCTTTTTACAGTTCCGTAATTTCAAATCAAATTAAAAAAAAGTTGTTTGACAGTTCGTTTCAAGAATGATTTAAAAAAAAAATTACTTTATTTTTAAGATTGGATGCCCGTTCCATGAGTTATTTTTTTTTACAAACGTCAAAACTTATTAATTTGCCTAAAGCGCTACAAAAAAAAGTAAAAGCTCAGAAGTTAACTCATGTTTTACGTTTAAATAAAGAATGGGTTTAGGGAACGTCATCTATTTATACTATTATCTCTTTCCAACACTTAATTAAACCAGTGTTCGATAGAGAAGCATATATCGAGACATTTGAGCCCCAATCTTTAAGTAACTAATGGAGAAGAAACATTTGATGCTTATGTTATGTGCTGAATTATTTATTCACTTCGGTTTTAGAACATAAAGTAGCTCCCAGAATAGCAATTACATGTGACAACTAACCCGGATACCTCTGATAAAACTAGATTCAATTTTTGCAATGTATAAGTCACGCGAGCGACAATAGGACAACGCAGTTACATAAATTACGCAAATATATAGCAATGTCAAGGTCTAAACATTCCATTTACATTTTGCATGTAGTCATTATAAAAACAATTGGTGATTGATTGTAGCGTATCAAGAGTTACCAAGGTATAGAAGTATAACATACATGACGGCGTTATATACGATCGTAAAGGGGTACTGAATATCGTAGATATGGGGCATACATATCCTTCTTGAAAAGAAATAATGACAGTTTTCGCTTGTCTAAGTCTAAAGCTAAAACTGATATAGGTAGTTGCTAAAGTAATATTTATTGTAAAAAGAGGTTCATATTTGAAAATTTTCACTATAACTAATTAATCTATCGATGAAACTTTTGATTGGTCGTCATAACACCCAGATGTTGGTCTGCCAAGGAAGCCAACGTCCCCATAAAATTCAAATATCGAACCCTTTAGATTAAAAAAATAAAAAGAAGTCCTGTAAACCAACCAGGTCCACATCAGCACAAAGATGAAAAGCCGTGATTGTGCGGAGCTTCATCATAAAGCTTTGAGGTCCTGAGCTCATTTTGGCGGCTTACCACAGATAATTGCGAACGACCTAGTTCCTTCTCAGTCCTATCCTATCGCTTCATCCGCCTCAAGTGAAAATAATTAGAGAAAAGACAGTTTTTATGTGGATAAACTGTGAAGCGGCAATAAAATTACATCCTATTTTGCTTTTTTCTGACGTTGACGGAGATAGATTATCAGGGTCTAAAATAAATGAATTCTAAGAGCTGCTTAGTATAAAGATTAAGAAGGCATCTGAATTTAATTTAATCAAAGGATGTAGCAGAATGTTACTTTTGGGCATGAATTAAATTTGTAATACGAGCTTTATTAGCGAACGTAGCAAATGAGGATGCCGTCAAACAAATGAAAAAAGAAATACATTTAGTGCTTCTTTTATGTGGCATAATAATTGATCTAAAGTAATTGAATATGACAGGTTCAATTTAAGACGATTTATTAACAGTATTGCAAATCTACAAGAACCTGAAATCGGAACTTATTTCTATTCAATTGGGCATCAACAGCCATCAATAGCTGATTCAGTTTTATTTGTTAATTTTACAGTTCAACCATCTAGCATCAAAAGTTGTTGGAAACTCAAACAAATCCATAATCGATTTCAAATAAACGGACATCAAATATTCTAGGAGTCCATTACGACTATAAAATCGTTGACAAGCAATTACTGACTTAGTCTAACAAGTTTCGATCCATTTCAACTTTTCCCTCCATTATTTGAACTACACAGCTAATTTGTTGAAGAGCTGTTGAAACATTGATGTGCCTCGCCGTCACCGCCCCTTCCCTCGCTACGAAGACTTCACAAGGAATAGTTAATTCATATTCCAACTTGGCGTAGTTGTGGCATATCAAAGTTACAAACACAAGGTCAACAGGGAGTATAAAGAAATAATAAAAGCAATAGAAAATCAAAAACACGACAAATAAAAAATATTTTTGCAATAGGGGCCGTATTTAAAAAAATCCTTAGCACATATTCCTACAATAAAAACGAATCCAATGACGTTGCACATAATAAAATCTGTCGAGCAGTTTAAGGTATAGAACGTCAAATATTGTGTAAAGTATACTAAAATTACCGATGTATAGTTTTGGTAACTAACTATTCCAATACCAGTAAATAGATCTAAACTAGATTATATCGAATGTTACGAGGAAGACGATACACTACGTTTCATTCGGTGACAGCTTAACAGCTAGCTAGCTATACATAAATTACTGAAGCCATTTTCCGTATTGCTACAATCAAAACAAATTCAATTGCCACCTTTCTATTAATTTATTGATCTATGTCGTCGTTGATTTATTGTGTAAATTTGAGCTTTATTTTCATAATATACAGTTTAGTTTCCGTTGCAGTCTCGTCACCCTTCAAAGGGCGAGCGTGCCGACCGCATGGCGCCAAAGAAAATGTCATGTTTAAATAAAAACAGTGTATACTACTCGTTGATCGATTGGGGAAATTTGAATTTTCCGTTTAACTCACTGTCCATTACATTGAGTTTTATCTTCGGGTTTTGTTTTTAACTTTAAAAATAATTTTACAATTTATGATAGATACGTTAATAACCCGATATGATTGTTAGTAGGCGTGAAACGTAATATGGACGTTTTAAGTTCACAAATACCTAGAATTTGCTGGCCCACGCCGTTATCAGTGTCGGCTGCATAAAGGTCACTGAGCTTTATTGCATTTACATGGCTCGTGCTATAAATAAATATGCCCTCTGCTCCTGCTAAATTACGATAGTGTTTCAGTAAATCGACCAAAATACGTGTAATTATGGAAAAGCGACATTTCTGGTATTACAAATTTTCAGGTACCTAAACTCCCAACTGGTACGTGCTTCTTAAAAATGTAACGAAATTTGATGCCACCACGTATTATATTGTTTTTTTTTCACGGACAATTTTCAACTTTGATCACAAATGAAACATATTACCTTTATCTCACATAAAAATACATATACATACAACGAGAAAATTTATTCTAAAGTACAGTAAACACTTGCCTATGTTCGAATCAAAAAGCGAAACCTCTGGACGTGGATATTCTAAAAGCGTCTCCAGGGGCCTGCGCTCAAAGGCACTTATTTTCCTACGCAATTAAAAACCAGGCACGAACATGTGCGCTGGTTCTATCGTCTAACATGAACGAGAAAACTTAAAAATCCAAGATATATTTTTATTAATATCGAACATATCTAAGCAGCAAAAGCAGTGGATAAGTCAAATGAGGCAGATAAAAAGGCAGTTGGCAAAGTAAAGATAGTAAGCACAGCCTATTCTTTTGAACAAGATCCATAGCTCATAGAGCTCCAATAATAGAGTTTAAATTAAGGGTATCACGTCATGGGGGATAGTTTCAAGAAGCATTTTATTTTCTTTTCCAGTCAATATGTGTCAATACGTATTACAGAAAGGGACTCGGCTCTTTGGGCTTTTACGAAAACTTAATGGGCGATTATCCCCTATCTTTAATCGTGCACTGAGTCTCTTGCTTTATAAGTGCTTGGTGCCTTACGAGATGTGTGCGGAAATGTAGGTCGCTGACGTCATCAGCGCAGGACGTTTTATGTAAGCACTCATACGGAACGGAAGTAATGTGCACATGCACATCAATGCAACTTTGCTAGGATGTACTTATGTTTACTGCTCGGATTCGTTCCCAGTTCCGAGGGTTTATATCGATTTTAAATCATCGACTGAACTTCAGTAGGTATCTCACGAAGGTTTTTCAAGCGACTGTTATTTTCATTCAGTTTAAACGTTTGTTGTGAACGTCACTTCTTTTAACCCAGGTAGTTAGTCTACTATCACTTCAGCATTTTATAGTTGCAGTTAGACAAAAACCTAATTATCAGCTAGGACCGCTTGGAGGCTGTAATGTGTGTCATGAAGAAAGTGAGGTAACCTATGCATGTGCCTTACAAAGATTCAGAAGTTGATCGTAAAAGAGGAGGAAAGCCTTCTTCAATAGTCCAAAGAGATTTATTTATTAATAGCGAAATAGACAGCGATATGGGTGGGCGTGACATCATTGCTACCCGTCACGTAGACCGGATGTGCTTGCGTCACGGGTCACGAGGCCCTCAGAACAGGAAGTAAGGGCTAAAGGCAGGTTACGAGATTGTATAAAGACGATAAATTTATTTTGGGATTCCATTCACCTGGCTGGACCAAAGAAAATACGAGAAGAACCGAAAATATTCAACTGAATAGGATGTATACGAGAACATAGGTACACAGAAAAAATATTTCCCCTATCACGTCAACATTTATCAGGACTGTGAAAATGTCGACTATGAAACGGTCTTCATTTTGGGGGCTTATTTTGTGTCACGACAAAACAAGGTATCAAGTTGTCAAGAGTCGTGACAACAAACTGAATTCCTGCGTATTATCTGCGTATGCCACACGCTTCATATTTCTATTTCGCATGATTGTGATGACGTAAATGTGACGTCGCGACTCTGAGCTCCATTGTGCTACTTGACATGTAGATAACGATGAATTTCGATGGGTTTTCAAGGAATGACAACGTTTACAGACAGATAATAAATACTATTTCTTCTTGTGTATTGCTGATTTTTACTCACATTTTAAGCTTCAAAACTACCAGCTTTACTAGCGGACGAGAAATACATGGTACATAAAATCATACAAAATTGCCAACGATAGCGTAATCGCGTTTAACGGGAGGTTTAGTAAGAAAATTTGGCGCCCACCGAGGGTCCACTGAAATTAATACCATAACATTTTATGTTGCCATTACTGGAACTACTGCCGTCGTTGGAAAGGTTTCATTTTCGTTCTTCAGCACGTTACCTGTGTTGTGACGTCATCACATTAGTCCGGATTAGACCGCGGCCCCACCGATACAGAACACTAAATATAGAAGGGTTAGAGCCATATCAACCGCTTATAGCCCTGTGGCTTGTGGCAATCGTAAGTTATCGACAGGTTACGTAGTATAATGCTGTTTGATATTGCGTAGGTAGAAGCGCAAAACTCTAGTTTGTTTTGTGTTCTGTTAAAATACCACGTCCTATTTTTTCTTAATCACGTTTTACAATTGATGTTATATAATTTAACCTCACTTGTAAATGTAATCGAGTTGATAGCTGCAACATTGGATACCGAAACATAAACTTCGACAGATTCTGACTTACGGAATTGGTTTAGGTCCAAATGAGTGTATCATATTTTGTTCTCAACCATATCATTGCTTATCTAATTGATGACATCATAGAGTCATGTTTGATCTTAAAAAGATGAACCCTCGGGTTTGGAGGATCATAAATAAATAGTTCCTGAAATGTGTTATAAAATTCCCTCTGTCGTTAGATAACCCTAACGTTCGGATCCGGCAAGCGACCTCGACGGTTGAAATTAGATTTTCCAATCCCAATGTAATCCCTACGTTATTTGAATCGTAAAATTTCATTCCACACATATTTCGCTCCATTTGAAAATTATTTTAAATATGCAGAGGCGGGGTCTGGAGACAGTTTTGCAAGATTTTCGTTATGAAAGTTTTGAGTTACCATATGGCTGTCGTTCGTAGAACATGAAATTTTTCTTCTACATTAGACATAATATGGAAAAGAATAATATTAAATATAGGTACCTTTTGCAATGAAGATACCACTGCATCCAGTTATAATTGAGACAAGTTTGTATATACGATGACAAACAATTGTTTCACTGCCTATATAAGTAATTTAAATCTATTTGCCACATAACATAACAATGAAGAATGTTATGTAACCATTTAGGAACAAAAAAAATTAAACCACAATAATTAGTAGGAACAAGGACGATTCAAATATACAATACCTTAGTTAATATACATATAATTAAAGGAAGACATGAAACAGCTGTAATCAAACATTACATTTTAGTAATCTAAAATAACTTTAAAAACGTAGCAGTTATGTCGAAAACACTTTGGCAAACGAATTTATTTTAAACTTGCAAATTAGCTTAAAGACAGTCAAGGATAATAGCGGTAGACGGTATTATTCAGAATGAATACAAGGACGAACGACGATGAAATAGATAACATTGACAAAAGTGTCACAGTTTTCAGTATTAGTAGATTCCTTGACTATAAAAACAAAGAACAAACTTTTATTTTAAACATTAAAGACGACAAGAACAAACCTAATAATCTACGTAGACGACGTTATTTAACAAAATGATATTTTTTTGTTTTTAATGGGTAATATTGGTATAAATCTCTTTGGTCCACAGTAACTTTAAGACCAACAAACTGGAATCAACAAAAGCCTCAAACAAATCCGATCAAGAGTCCATCCCACTTCAATTAATCCTTTAATTAACGTAAGAGCCAGGTCTGCTCGTTTCCACGATCTAAACACAAGTCAAATCCCAGATTTAGATTGAAGTACTTAACAAGTTAGAAATACTATTTTGGACTTAAGTAAAATTTCTATGTACGAGTACTATGTTAGTAGATAACATTTTAAACGGCTTCTTATAAAAATACAAAAAAGTCATAAAGGCCAAACAAGCTGTATTACGGTAAATGGTTAAAGGCCATACAGATAGCATTTGTAGTGATATTAAGTAAATAGAGGGTACACAAAAAATAATTTGTTATTAACTACCTGCATTACTTTTAATAAAGTCAGTCTTATGTCGCAACATTGTTTTATTACAGCATTAACATCAAAACAATTACATAAGCGTAGCCAGTCACAATAGAAAGAAAAAACAAGAAAAAAACTAAAATTATGATTTAATTAAAAGCTTATAAAAAATGCAGTTTGATATCGTTCTAATGGACTCTTCTAAGCAAAGACGAGAAAGAGAAATGACTAGACATTTACAAACTTAAAAGACAATAAAATGATAAAATGAAATGAGAAAGATGTATCAGAAGCAGAAACCTTCAAAACCCAATCAAAGTAAAACCATTTGCACTCAGCCAACCCACAGGTCTCAATGAAACCGCACAATAATAACGACCTTCCAGCAACAAAGAGTTATTTGCATCACCGATTCGTCCGCTTCGATCGTTCCTTTAATAAACACGAGAGCTTTGACAGCACAACATTCCCGATATAGTTCCATAAGTAATTAACACGAGAGGTTATATTCGAAACTATACATTGGTTTAAATCAATTGAAAATGGCCCATAAATTAGGCGAAATTACAAGACCTGGTCTTCTAGTACGTACAAAATATCTTATATTCTTATATTCAAAACACTGATGAAATTGCTCAACGAATTAGTTTAATACGACTGTATACTATGAAAATTTATATTACGTTTCGAAAAAAATTACAAGCATTTACGCAATCCTCAAGAATATATAAATTTAGGTTAAAAAAGGCTTAAAAAATTATAGACATTTCAGATTCGCATAAACTTCACAGAATCTGAAGGACTAATCTTCCTTTAGAGTAGTTAAAAAAAAAACATATCTACTGGTATGTCAGAAATCGCATTGCTCTTTAAGACCTGAAGGACCGACTTCCCCATTCACTAATTCATACTACAAAACGACTGCAGCTATTAAAATACCTTAACGTTAGTCATTTCAAACAAATCGTTTAATAACCGTAACACCTACACCATCCGATGTATAACCGTGGGAACTGACATTATATTCCTGTCACTTTCCCACCTACTCATTACGTTGAAGTTGGAGAGAGACGAGGAACCTTAAAGGTATCACGATTAGAACTGGCCAATTAAGGTTACGTTAACGCGGAAATCCTATTTGAGCAGTTTTGGTGTCCCGGCTGTGTGGTGGTGGCACTTAATGCTGGTGTCTTTTGGTCAATTGCTAAAAAGCAATTGCAATGATCAAGTACTTGAGTTTTTGTGCAAGTTGCACGTCAGAGTGGGACTGGAAGGAATTATTTATACAGAAGTCATGTTCTACCAAAATCACTCTTCGAATCATGAAGTTATGAAAAGATGTATAATGCAAAATGATGATTTTGTTCATATTGTTTCATCCCAAGGGAATCATACCTTTGGGCTCATTTTCACAAAATTAGGAAGCACAGTTATCTAGCTTAAAATATCTGCTATTATCGGCACCAGTCTCCGTTTTTGTTTTCCATTTTAATTACTAAACTATTCCACATTAGAACCATTATTGCCCACACGGTATATGGAAATTACGATAACAGATTTAGCCCATATCAACGTCCTACTAATTGATAAGTGGGACAGCGACAAATTAATTCAATTTCAAGATGACCACTCAGTGTCTCTCAACATAACAATGTACTTGACCACAAGCACATTACAAGAGCCAATTGCATAACTCAATGGGCTAAGAATGGAGCCCTTTATTGAAGGGCGTACGCTCGTTAATCAGATTTATAAGCCTGAAGAAGTTGTACTTGGTGTCATTAGATAACTATGTTTCATTGTCCTAATCAATGCTGAAGAAATCTGTAACAAATTGTGTATTCCTGTGATTCAAATCACAGATCCAAGCTTTCTTAGCTGAACAAAATCGCGTCACCTTGAAAATGACCCCTGCTTAATGCATAATCAGGATTAATTGCGATCACGAGTTCACCTTCTTAAATCGTTGCCATGACTAAGCACTTTCGATGGTTTTGTGAGAAATAAGCAATCTTTTCTTCCATTATCATGGATCAAGCTATTCAGCCTGAAATACTTTCAGTACAATTTATATTGCGATACGGCCGTGATGAGGACGTGAACAGAATGGAGTAGCCGTATACATTTCTCTAGCGGCCATTACCCTTGGGAACTTGCCGAGTTGAAAGTCCGCTCCGTATCTACGAGTACGTACCTTCTCCGGGAGCGACCGAAATGTGAAAAGTTTAAAGAGCTTCTAGTGTTTCATTGCCCCTGCGTCATATTATACAAATGTATAAAATTGGCGTGTTTGGAGAGTTAAAATAACCGCATTTTAATCATTGGATATGTACCTATTACACGGTACATTTACCAAAATATTTTTTTTACAAATTTTGTCTGTCTGTTTGTTCCGGCTAATCTCTGGAACGGATGGACGGATTTCGATGGGACTTTCACTGGGAAATAACTGATGGAATGAGGAGTAACTTAGAGTAACTTAGGCTTTTTGCTTTTACTTTTGTTTCGGCATAAGTTTCCTGAACCAAATCGAGGAAGGGTTGCTAGTTTTATATTCGGACGAGGAAGGGTAGTTAATTTAATCGCTTCGCAAATCAACAATGTCATTTTGCCCTAAAGTATCATTAAGGATAGACATATTTATAGAGCAACTAGTAGTGTCCCTGTCTGCTGAAAAATATAACGTTAGATTTTCGAAAACAGATACAATAAATAGAGGGTTGAATGAAATGTCAGAGCAATGAATTAATATCCATTACAACTTGACATTTTAGAAGGCAATTTAGGGACGCATCACTTTCGTCTCGTCGCAGATGAAGACAGAGATTTTAGTTAATTCGGGAATCTGTTTGTAATTTCTACAAAAACAATTAACTTTAGATTGCACGACGTTTTATATGCATAGCAAGGAAAATACCAGAATCATTCCGAAAATCTCTGAACTACGATGTATACATTGTAGTATGGGACAAAGAATACCAATCCCTTGTATGTGTTCTTAGTTAAAGATGTGTCCGCGTTGGTTACAATGGCGTACTTTCAATCCTGTATCAAAGAGCTCTCCTTGAAGACAAATACATGTTCCGCTTGTAAGATATCTTCGGAATACGTGTATTTGAGACGGTTCAGGAAAGGCAGTATTGATTTTAAGTGCAACAGATATTTACTGTCTTTGAAATGAAACTGAAAATTAACATCAAAATGACAGAAAAATGATTCGATTGAAGGTCCACCCCTTAGCGACACGCCTGTAATTATTACAAGCAATTAAAATAAAGACCTTAATTTTTTTGTTTGTCAAAATAGTTACCAAAACTTGTTCAGTAAGTATACACTGTAGCCTGCAAAGCGAGGGGTCCCGGGTTCGATTCCCGGCCAGGGCAAATATCTATTTGACAGATAAATGTTTGTTCTCGGGTCATCGGTGTTAGTGTTGTGTTATTTGTGTTGTCCATAGTTCCATACCACCCGCGACACAGGGAATCCTACTGCGGGGAAATGAGTGTGTCAGCGTTAGCGTTTTAACAACAATCAGAAGTATTTCGAGGTTCAAGTACCAGTCATAGCGCAAATCGATAGCAAAATGTTAAACTCGTTTCCAACAGAGGACACCTAACGACGTCTATGCAACTTGCACGTTTCGCTTCACCCAGCTTTATTACAGAAGAGCAAACATATTTTTAAGTGTAACTAAATGTTCTTAATGACCTTTACGGGGTTTAACGCTTAACTGGAGAGATGGATGGAGTGACAGAGTGAGAAAAACGTACCTATATAATACATACGCTGCATAGGTACCTGCTACTTTAATTTCATAGTGTTTATTTTCCTAATGGTACTTAATTTAAACTTAAGTAGGCATCCTACCTACTTTTGTGGGGTCATTGAACTTTAGATTTGTAACTAATTCGATAAATTATTGAATATAACCTTTTCCAAAACAATATAACACCTATGTTACTGAATAAATAAATAATTTAAATTTAACTTTAACAGGTATCACAAACCTGCATTTCCGGTGCCCCGCCTTCATCTCGTATTAGGAGTAAATAACTGTGGCCATCGATGATTACTTCTTTCTTGAAACGTCCACCTGTATAAAAAAAGGTATTTTAACAAGTCGTTAATTAATAGAAAAACAAAAAACCCTACGGCAATATTTCTTGAGGGTTAAAGGACCCGAAAAAAAACGTAGCCTTACAATGATGACGAATCAAATAATATGCTCATAATCCTCAAATTTTGAAATTCCTGAAACCATTTAGGCTGTGTGGCGTGCCAAAGAAATGTACATACATAAGCTTAAAAAACATTACTCTCCTCCTAAATCAGTCGGGTAAAAAAAATATTTTCTACTGATGGCGACATCTTTTGTGACACTTGTAAATTAAATGCTGTACTGGTGTACAAACCCTGCCATCTATCGTCAAGTAAAATAATCAAACGATCATAGTACTCGAGTATTTAACTAGATGGCGCTGTTTCCAATTTTTTTTCGAATATTATTTCTTTACAATAAGGCAATTATAGGCTTAGTATTACAAAGAATTAGTATTTTATACCTTCTGGACTTTCTTCCTGCATGTATGCTCCAGTCAAATACCGATGCACTAAAGCTGATTTTCCACTGTCTGGCGAACCCAGAACTCCCACCCTCAACTCCGTCACACCTCGAGATGCCGTCCATTCTTGGCTGTTCACAAATGAATCTGCAACAAAACAAAAAATATTTATTACATAGGTACTCACATTGACAAAAAACGCATAGGTACAAAAAATAGACATGACAAGTGGCGCTATCTATGTTTTAATATTGAAAACAGAAGTACATTGTTTTACGTAAAGAGGGCGCTGTATATTTCAAGGATAGAATTAATTATTATACCCTCGTACAATTTTGACGAGATTCATACAGTCGAGTTTTGTCATATTTCAGAAGATACGCTACTAAAACTATAAGGGAAGTCGATAAAAAACCTACCTAAGTTACTCTATCATAAACTTAAATTGCGGAAAAACTTAACAAACAAGTAACGTGTGCGAGTAAAATAATGAAGGAAAAACTGCGATAAGGAATTACCTTGTTTAATTACCATCGTTATCAAGGCGCGCTGAAGCGGTAAGTCTAACTGAACAAGGTAACAACACCAATGACCGTCACACTAGCGATGATAGTAGGAAACCAGTCGGGCACCAGCCCCAAATACCAGGACAGGAAGTCAAATTCAAATCATTTACTTCGTCTTAAGAACTAATAGCTCACTTAAAGAAGGTCAAAACTTACAATATAAATGACATTATAAAAATTTAAGAAGATATAATTTGTACATCAATTAAAAAAAAGTCGCGGGGTAAAGTGAAAGTTACGTCTTAGCATATTTATTACCTAACTGTTATTAATTATTTTCAAAATAATGACGAAATACTTAATTATCATAAACACTAGATACAAAGTATTTTACACAGGATGTAGCGTATGTACCTACAGTTACGAGCAATAATATCTGTCCCCAGAAGGCAGTAAATTATGTGACCCTTGATTGACAGCATAAATATTTAACCAATCTTAGACACACGCACACTCACACACAAAGTCGCACATTATATTTTACTCTGATAGATAAAGAAAATAGGAAAACAGTGGTGTAAAATAGGTTTCAGAAATAAAATTTAGTGAAAGCTAAAAACTCTAAAAAGGTTTTTCTTGCAGACATCGTTGCCCTTAATCGAAGGACAATCCATCGCGTTTACCGTTTTCTAATGTTCTTTTAATGTGTGGTCTCTAGTAACTGGTCAAGTTACGAGTATGTTAGTAAGACCGACAAACCACAAACATTAAGTTAAGTCACATCAAGTGAACGCCTAACACTACTAAAATTAGATCATCAATTTTAGATGTTACCCTAAGTTTAGTGCGTCAACGTATGCCCTATTTGTATTTTAGGATTTTGAAGTTTCAAATTAACTTTTGATCTATCTTTGAATGTAGCGGTGATGTAGTATTTATCCGAAAATCTTAACATATTTTGCGGTGTCTTTCTATCACTCAGCTTATACCATTATTCCATTCTTTAAATATTGGGACTACAACACGTACTTTATTACTTAAAGTGTGAGTTACTTCGATGATCAATGGCTAAAACACTTACACAAAATTTAAGTTTCGAAAGAGACCCAGATATTAGAAACTGTCATTTCAGGCATGTAGTAATGTATTTAATGTCCTATTGTAGGACAATTTATAGGAAACGACACGACACGACCGTTTAAACCACAGTTCAAGTATCGCGCTTTCTAAAGAATTACACTAATGCATGCAACGTTGCGTAAATCATTTGAAGATGTTATAATGCTATTCACGTAATATTGAAGATGCAATATTTGCGAAAAATGTCAACGACACTTTCAACGTCTCTTGGTGATTGTGATGTTACGTCAACTTGCAGTTTTTCTGCAACGTAACTTAATATCGTAATTATGTCATAATTGCCTAGACAAATTAGTGTTTTCGTAAGTTAGTGACAAATCCCGTACTATAGGTACCAATGGATAAGGTTAGGATCCTATAAAATAAAGCAGTATCAAGATCAACTACTGATTAATTAAAAAACTGATTTTATTGTAGTTTATTTTGCAGTCTAATTTTAATCATTAAAGTTTGATTTTCGTAGTGTAAGATGTTAGTTCTTAAGACGAAATAAATTATATTTTACTGACCTTAAACGAGTCATTCAATACTTATTATAGCAGAAAATGTGTAGATGACTAACTTACTAAGGCAAGTAATAGGCGCCCATGAACGTCAGTAAAACAAATCTTATTACCTTTTACCAAATACCACTAAGACCCAAACCAATCTAAGAACTAATCACACCTAATTACCATTTCACAGCTAACATAATGTTTCTTTACACCTGTTACAAATGCAGTGAAAATACTAGAACCCCCGTGTTTCTATTCTATTACCGAATTGCAAAAAACGTATGGAACGTGCCGACTTAAAGCAACATAACTTGGCTGTCTTTTGTCGTACTCCATAGGAAATTTAAGTTGGGCTGCGAAAATAGCGATAACAGTACCAATTGTTTGTTTCAAAAGAGTTAAACACAGATTTTGATGCATCCGCATTACTCGAATAGCCGCGAATATGTCTAATGTTTAATAATATTTTTTTTTAGAGATCCATAAATCTACAACTACCTTTAACAAACTGTAAAGACATGGACTTGAAAATGTTACCTTTCCTAAAGCTTCTAATTATCTGTTTTATCAGCTCAAACATAATAAACATCCAAATCATTCTTGGAGATTGTAAGATTCTGATATAATCTAACTTAAGTCCCTTCCCCAATTGATGAATACCAGCTTGCCAAATTAAAAAAAAAAGTAATTTAAGCCAAAAGACGTTATTTTCGCATTTATTAGTGGATGCATTTATTTTGCATTCCTCCGCACCGCTTATTCTATGGCCGTACAAATCTCAAGCGAATAGCGAGTCGAAACGGTCAAACGTAGTACAATGACGGGAAACCTCTACGCTTTAAACTGTCGTTATGATTGTGACAGACATTCTTGTCAATGGAGCGTGAACATATTTTGTAATACTAGTGACAATTTTACAATGCTGCTCACTAGTCTCCTGAGTAAGGCTCTGTGTACCATGTCTGTTTATTCTTTAAGGTTCTGATAACTTTTGTACATAATTTAACATCCTGCTACCTATTTTTGCTTTTACGTACTTTTCAAAAGCTTTAGTCTTTATATTTGCTAATATCATACCCAC
>LGAG01001861.1:50926-71977 GCA_001278395.1 Lerema accius
GCTTTAAACTGTCGTTATGATTGTGACAGACATTCTTGTCAATGGAGCGTGAACATATTTTGTAATACTAGTGACAATTTTACAATGCTACTCACAGTCTCCCGAGTAAGGCTCTGTGTACCATATCTGTTTATTCTATAAGATTTTAATAACTTTTGTACATAATCTACATGTATTTACTACCTATTTTTGCTTTTACGTACTTTTTAAAAGTTTTTCATGTGAATGCGTCTTTAGATTATGCTAGCATACCATACCCACTTCCCGCTGTTCGATTGAACTGACATAATGCAAATCAGATTTAATTCATCCAAAATCAGTTCTATAGTTTAGGTGCTACAGTAGAACATACATACATACACACAAATCTTCATAGACTATTAAAATCTTATCCGTTATTTAGCTTTCAGATTGATTAAGGGACCCAAAAATTCAATTCGGCTTTCAATTAAGGTGCTTCCAATAAATCAATGTAAAACTATTTCCACACAAGTGATCCCTTCAATGGGTTATTTACAACATCAAATCCCTGTTTAACAGCTTACGACGTCGTAAACCATCTAATGGCCGGGTCGAAACGACCCCATGAATTTTAATACTTACGAGTACATTGGGTCGATTAGATAGATATGCTAGATCGTCAGTTGTTTTGTTTTATACGAAAAACAATGAAAGCACGGGTGTAAGAAGATGTAGTGTTAAGAGTTTGAAAGTCGCTCAAAATTTAATTATTCATTTCGTTCATGGATCTACTAGCAAACTTGGTGAAAGTGAAAAAGATTACAATTTAATTAGCATTTCAATTATAAGTGTAACATTATTACAACAAGATTTTTTATCAATAGTAAAAGAGATTGCAGTTCCACCATCTTCTACCGCCATGCATTCATACTGCAGTGATGGAAAATACAGATTTCATAGGATCAAGATGTTATTTGAATATAGTTATGCAGAAAAATACAAAGCAAATTAAAAATGATGCCAAACAACAATCATTAGGCTTTATTTTGTAATATCATTCAGTCACCTTTTGGTAGTTTTAATGACGAAACTTGAATGAACTCAAGGTCCGATAGGTTTATACTAGAACAAAGCGTAATAGAAATGTTGATTGGTCATTTGGTCACGCTATTGAAGTCTCCGAATGCTTTGTTCAGTAAGGTCCCTGCAAGGTTTTCTATTGTCATGTCAAGGCTATCTTTCTTATCTAAGAAATAAGTTTGGTTTACGCAATTATGCAATTTATAACAATTATATTTTGAGTTTACATCACGCCATTGCCGGATCAAAAGACCGAGATATTAAAGTAAAAAAATCTGTTGACAGGATTTCTAAGTTTGCGGTCTAGAGAAATAATATTGTAAATAAATCATAATTTGACAATATTTTGGCTAGCTACGAAAGTCGACGAACGAAATATAATTTTAATATCGTGAGGAGGTACCTATAGAACCGGACCGAATAAGTATAGTAAGTGCCCGTACCATAATAAAATGTACACAAATCACACAAAGATATTAGGCCTTTGGGCGGTATAATAACTTTCAAAGCTTGGGTCCGAACTGGAGCAGCGTGGTAGAGTATGCCCTAGGCCTCCTCAGTTAGGTAAGAAGAAAAGTCTGTACTCTGTAGTTGGCCATAATGGGCTGAGGCCAATTTTCTGTATTGTTATTTAGTTTACCTAATCCTGATCCCCTCGAGTGCCAATTAAAAAGCTTACCTAATCAGTAATTCGATAAGAAAGCGAGTTGCCAATCGGAACAACGATAGGGATTCTATCATCCCTACTGTCGAGGGGAGAATGCTTTTAGACAAGTATCGGGTTTCTAAAAGTAAGGTCAAATATATCTGGACTAGCCTCATTCTTGGTATTTTATGACATGCTAAAAAATATGTAAAGAATAAATGTAACGTAAATGATTTTTGAAAAGAAATCACGTCTAGAAATACAAGCGTAATTTTTGATCATTTCAAGCACATACTTTTTTCGAAAATATGCTTTAACATCAAGGAATAGAAACAGCGAAGGAAATTGAAGCTAAAAATAATAAATATGACTGAAAGTTAGTAAATTCTAACAAAGAAATGACAAACAAAATTTAAAAACCCGGAACCGTTTAAAAAATAATAGGTACCTACTTCGCTTAAACGTCTTAATTAAAAGACGATTTCGGTGATATACTGTCTACTAACAATGATGGCACTTCAAAGATATGTCTCCTACATCTGCGTGCAAAGAAATCAATTCAAAATTCGTGTCTAATAATAACAGAACTCCCGAAGGTACAAATAACGCCATTCATGCCCATAAATCGGACGGTCATTCTGTTTGATCACCGAGTGACTTGAATGCCCACTAAAATGGAGCAAGAAGCCCATCTGTCCCGTATTATACACGAAAAAATCTTTGAACATAAAAGATTTTTTCTTGCTCTCATATTAGGACGGTACTATGTGGGCGTAATTGTTAGGTGGGACATAATTTATCTATTGACAGAAGTCCAATGAGGACTTTGAATGGTTCACTATGGATATATCGGTGATGTAGACTAATTTGACTTTGTTTATTCGCCAAGGTTAATCTTAAGTGATAAAAGTGGCTATAACTAAACATATTTTCCTAACACCGATGAAGAAAGTGAAGAAGTAATAGAGAATAATTTGTCATCAAATAACGTGTTTATTCAACAAGATTTTCCTTAGAATTTTGAACCAAGTATTTACAGGTTTTACATAATGGCACTTTAAGCTTCATACCCCACAGCCCTAATGGCAATAAGTGCCAAGCCAAGTTTTCCAGGCATTACGTTGATCGGGGGATAAAAATAAAAAAGCGCGTTTATAGCCTGACCTCCGTTAGGCCTCGTGACCCCGCTTAGGCGCTAGGGCGGAAAGGGTGTAATGGGGCGATTCCGACCCCAAATCCGGAGATTGAACGGTGAAGTTAGAAATGGCTTTTATTTTTATGTTTGCGTTGTGGAAGTCAAATGTTAACTCGCCGACATTATGTTTAGTGGTTAAATAAACTCCATTTGTTGTTTTAGGTCATTAGTATGAATCGTAATCCATTTTGTGTGTTATCCTAATCGTATTATAAAAACACTAAATAGCTAATCAGTGTTTCGATTTCCTTTACTGATAATGATAACATTGGGCTTCATGTAATTGTTTAATGATTTCGCTAACGATAATAATAATGGATTTTTAATGGATTACTACCGACCATTTTTGAAAGTCATTCTACACAATCGATTCAGCTAATTATGAGAAGGTGAAGCAGATTCAAGTTTTAAGGAAAATATGGCTTTAACCCATTAATGGTCCACTACCAGGCAAGGCTCTTATCACTGAGGTCTAGCGCACACTCCACCACGCTGCCCCATTGCGTATTCTTAGATGCCGTAGAAGAGTTTGCAGGCAACTCAAATAAAAAAAAATATACCACCTGAACACTTAAACCGGTTTAACGATAACTAACACCGACGACTTAACGTATATTTGGAAGCAGTACCTAATATGCTCAATAATCTTTTGACCTTATAGGTCACTACTCATTACCCTTGAACTCAATAGATACTTAAGAGAGGATCAGATAAACACCTTCAATATACAGCAATTAACAGCATTTCAAGCACTCATATAAATAACCAATCATCATTTTCATCAATTTCATCAGATGAAACACCTGTAACCCTTAAACAACCCAATCTTTAATGCCTCGTCACGTTCATAATAAAAACATCGTGTTAAAAATATCATTTTGCTGTTTAACATATTTAGCAACTAGACTACGAAGTGGAGCGCTCTGTACGTGACATGAATATAAGAGGGTTTATGCAACGGCATGCATGTCGCAATCATTATCATAAACTGCTACTTTTAACCTGTAACGTTACAGTGACCTATTTTGTAAACTTACAGCTGTTATTTACAGTGCGTAAGTTTCTTAACAGCCATCGGCTGAGGGTGTATGAAGACTACTTACTACTTATACCTCGTTTTTTTCGTCGTGATATAAAAGGTAAACAATCTTGGCACAACTTTTATTTGTTTCATTAATTAAAAAAAATATTTAGAAGTATACAGAAATGTATTTTAAAATTAAATTATTGTTTATTCTTTAGTTTTTTTAAATTTGTGTCTGTCTTATTTTTAAATCGATAATTACAACAAAAACACAGTGTAAGATTGTTACCTTTTATATCACGACGAAAAAAACGAGGTACCTATAGGTGTTTTTTTTATGTTTGCTTTGGGGTGGCAAATATACCTTTCTTTGGATAGTTAAAACCAAGTCAAGAGACGAAAAATCAGATAAATTTTCTGTTTTAAACATACGTAGCGAAAAGTAGGATACAGAACATTTCAAAAATCGAATTTCCTAATCCTATTAAGAAACACTAGTAAGTAAGAACAGAGAAATGATACACTGTGGTTACTAAGCCACAGATATATTATTGTTACCCAGGATTGAGAAATAGAGGATATTTGAAACTTGTGCTCAGATATTTTGCTGCAATGTAGAAAGGTTATAGGCCTAGGTTAATTGTAAATACCTCGCATTTTTAATTTTACAATTTTGTATCTTGACCCCCATAGAATTGTAATATGATTTGTCTGCCAGTTAATTTATAGAAAGCCTTCCATTACTATATCACATATAGGTACAATAAATTACTAAGACCCGTGCCCTCTAAAGAGCCATTGAATTGAAACCAAACGATAATTTTGTGTGATACAGCAGATTCAAGAATGCCAAATTAACTAAATTAACTAACTTAAGTAACAACTTCTCAAAGGCGAATGAGGTTGGTGAACTAAGAATGCCTCAAAGGCAATTTTGACCTCTCAGGCTACTTCACGTAGGAGAAGCATGTTTTCAAAGGCATTATTATGTTACGAGTTTCATATTAAATAACTTCTGGTTCTACTTTGCCTTGGTTTATAATTTTCCTTGCCTAACTCTAAAGCTCGAAAATTAAAAAATCCTATTATTTATTTCGGCTTAGAAACTTAGAGCAAAATTAAAAAAAATAAAAAATAAATTACAAAATGAACTCAATTACAATTACATTATCACAATCAAAGTAGTAATTACATAATTTTTTAGAATCAAATCCTGAAAAAATTGCTAATGTCTCTAGAGACAATATTTATCGTATCACTGGCTTTATAAAAGGCAAATACATAATTAAACATAGTAAGATAAAGTCTCCACCGGAAGAAAAAAAGCCAGAAAAATATATCATGTTAGACTTCAACAACGGTTCAGTGTTGCATTGTGTGATTAAATCTCATCCGTTTCTTGCTAGCAAGTTAACAACCAAATCCTAACAACCACACAATTTACCAGGTATTAACCAAACCACATTTAAAATCTGGCAAAAAGACAAAAAAAAAATCTTAATTCAAAACTACTTAGCGACCGCTTTCACACAAAGCTTGTCGCGACGTTTTTAATTAAATCGCGCATCACGAGCAAGATTCGCGGTGCGCTAAAAGATCTCCACATTCTAAGAGATTCATTCTAAGAGGGCCATTCAAAGGGGTTGAATAAAAAGCCGTCATGTTTTGCGCAGTGCTTACCGGAGCGTGAAATTGGAGCCAACTGTCACCGGGGTTCGTGAAGTACCTGTCTCATCGGCTGACTTAAAGCGATGCTGGTTACCGCGATTAGATCACAACCGGACATGAGACCTTGTCCTCAAGCATCGTGAGAATTCAAAATACGCACGAATCACGCGCGAGTAGGGTCTGGTGCAGTGTACGCGATTTATGCGCGTATTTTTAATTCGCGCGAAACATTTCGCGACAAATTTACTCCTTTTAGACAAAGCCTTATCCTCCCGCCTGATTTTGTACGGTTACTAAACAATTGTTAGAAATTTAATAACACTTGTTAGGAATTTAACAGACATATTTTGTTTAACCTTTTTTGGTCACCTTTATGCAATGTTTGTTACGAGAAAATATTTAATTTATTTGCTTTTTCCGCAATTGTAATTTTGTGTTTTGCTTTATTCAGATATTAAATATAGTAAAACTCTACTCAAATCAAATCTTACAAAGTATAGTATAACTATAAAGCGTTACGAAAAATATCTTAACTGGGATGTTCTTGAATATTTTTTCTCTTCTATTTTCCTTTCACCGTATAGTGTAAGACAAGTGCTTAAATCTCGTTTTCTATGGCAAAAAGATTGTAATTGTGTGATAAAAAATGAGAGGTTAAAAAAATTTGCGCGGTTTTTGATTTGATGAGTTGATGATTCTTTAGCATTTTATGAGTGAACATTTTTTAGAAGACGTTAATTAGGACGCCATATTTTTTTGCTAATCTTCTTACTGTGAAGGTTTTTTTACCGAACTTAGCAATTTTGGTAGATTGACCAGGAGTTTCAGGCGGAAATAAGATGTATTTCCGCTATTTTGCAGTATCGTAATGTAATACATTTTTTTAGGCGCGTAGTATATAATACAGTTTATTTGAGATCTTGCCTATGAAGCGAGTGATCCCGGATTCTGAAGAATAATGTGAGTAGTATCTTAAATCAATCCGAGCTATTATAAAATTGTTTGCATAAAATAAAGAAGAAACTTTACTATCAACTGAAATAATCTTGGATACATTTACTAACTCTGTTTTTGCGTTCCAATAAACCGAACTGAAGAAACGATCAATGTAATTAAATTAAAGCAAGAGCGCTTAAAGGTAGTCGTCAAGTTATTGTTCTATAACATCTGCTCTGATTTACCTGCAGAACATCTGCCCACCCATTGTGCGAACCCTTAGCGAAAAGATCGACGAATCTTTGTGAGTGCAACCCTAATCTTCGGTAGGGATGTGATGTAATCAAGACATCGATACCGCATACAATCTTTATTAACGTTACAGCACAATAAATAATAAAATAACATCGTGTTTACAACTGATTATAAAATAAACACATAAAAGAAGGTTAATTAAACATTAGACGCTCGCATCGGTAAGATAAACAGTCTATTCAAATCCTAACTTTATTGTCTTTTTACCCGTCTGCAAAAAGAGGGCGGGGGAATTATAAAGCCTATATCACACTGTTGTAGTGTCAAAAAATTTACATATGTGTACATAGTACATCGAAAAACATGTCCTTTTGGCGTAGCGATAATGTAACATATAGATGCTAATAAAATAAAGCTGAAGAGTTTTTTTATTTGTGTTTGTTTGAACGAGGTAATCTCAGGCACTACTGGACCGATTTGAAAAAATCTTTTAAGTACAAGATAGTCCATTTATCAAGGAAGGCTATAGGTTATATAACATCAGGCTAAGACGAATAGGAGAGAAGCAGCAATAAAAATTGCGAAAACGGGAAAATTACGCGGGCGGAGCCGCCGGCGATTGCTACTTCTATTATATGCACGGATATTATTATTATCGATCCATTTAGAAGTCATCGCCCTACAGTATAGGTATCGAATGAGATTATCAATGTAGTTTCCATTCTTGAGAACTCGTACTCAGTATAAACACAATAGTTATAAGATATATCTGATCTAATCTCTTTATCTTGTAAGTTGTATCTTGGGTTATCGACATACCAATCAGCAAAAGGGAATATGTCTCACGAAGTAAGTACTTAAATGAATAATCTTATCTATTTGACAGATAACTTTGTATTACTATTGATCCATATTTTTTATTTACTTAGATATGAATGACAGGATGACTAATGAGTGAAGTACGTTTTAAATTATAGGTATTGTTATTTATTACGCCACGTGTTTGAAAATACTACTGAAGCAACAATCTTGTCGCGATATCATAATTATGTAGCTTTATGCATTAACAGCTCAGTGCGTTTGTAGATAACAGAGTCCTAAATATTTTATGCAACATTATTTACTTGTCAAAATACTAATTTATCGACATAAATTCTGTCTTATTCCCTCCCCTAATAACTGATTTCAATTCTTGCGCCGCCTTTTTCACGATTCAAATCATAATTATATGTTTTACGATACGTAAATTTTGCGGTCCATACGATCATTATTAAGTTGTATTACGTCGGTTACCATGGTAACGCCCACATTTTTTCTCCGTACCCTCGGGGTTCCTTTCGCACGCATTATTGATATGTTTTGATGGTTTACATCGTAAGTTCAAGTGCATTAATTAAGTTTTATTGTTGGGGACAATAATATGTATATTGCGCCCTTTCCCCGACTAATTTCTTGCGTTGACAATAAGAAGAATGGTTTAAAATTAATTATATCCTTCAAGAATAGAGACAAACCCAATGACACGTTTTATGATTATAATCTTCCCCAATGTTTGGGCTGTGTCTATGAGGAATCGCAAAGAATTGGACCCTCTTTATAACGCAATAAACTATAAATACACCTACTATAAACTTTAAAAACCACCTTCATTTTCCTTATGGACGCTAGTAAAGGGGCTCGCACCCAAGTACTTATAAGTACAAAACGCAACTTTCAAGCTCGTACGTTTTACGATTCGGCGCGCGCACCTATTTCCGTTTCCGGCGGCGCGCGCGCACAAGGCACGTGAGCTTTGTGAAAAAATAACCGAACTGTCAAACAGACCCGCTCAGACCTTGCATTACAAATAAACGATTGAACAACACCCACGCGCTTATGTTCGCTGTACGTAGCAGAGATCGTGTGAATCCACGCAATTAAAACGTCGTAAAACTTAGTATCTCGATAATAATTAATTATATCCTAATAAAATCAATAATCAACCATTTTACCCGACGCCCTAGTAATACGGGAGTCAGTTTTTGTGATATCTTACCAGTCCTTAATCTTGCGGGAAGTGATTAGGGGTCTGTATCCTAGACCACCTAATACGACCAAGTGTATAATAATAATATTTCTTTCATACAAAGCCTAAGATTCCCTTATAGGGTTAACAGGGGATCAAAAAAAGGACGAACAAATGATAGCGAAAAGTGATAAATTGATATAAATACATAGTCAGATTCTGTAACATCCCTATACATTCGCTAGAGTAGTGAAATGAACGCTTGGACGCGAAGCGATATCTCGCATGATTTGCCTTGCCGGGGTTGTCGACTTGGCAATTCACGGCGATTAGGGCTGAACCGTATTTGGATAAAAATAAAGAAACCTAAACATTTTTTGCATATCCATCCCTAATTAACTAACGTTGACAACTGGGGTCGTACCTTAAACCCCCTTTCATCGTCCTAGAAGAGACAACCTAGCAGTGCAGTGTAAAAAGATTTGCTGTAACGAATATTGACAATTAATTTATTTAACAGTCCTTTTAAACCGTTACCATGAAACTAAATTGAAATATCGATGTACTCGAAGAAACTGAACCTGAACACGAAAAACCTACCTATAGTTTCGAAACTACAACGCCAAACTATATCCCCCCATTTTGTTATCAAGGTTTGTGCCCGTATGGTAGCAAATTTAAAGACTTACTCATGTCAAAATGTTTGCAAATTGAATTATTTGGTGTTTTTCACAGCCCTGATTTCCGGTCAGCCTCGCAGCATCCGCCGTACCAAAGCTGAACGTTTTATGTGATTTTGAACGCGCATTCGCGTTCGAATTGCGTAAGTTGAAACATTCGCGGTATTGATGCAGTTTTATTGTGACGATTACGTGACAGTTTAAGCGTTTTAGAATTGACGCATTAAACATGGTTATGACCATAAATTGTTATTTCTTCCGGCTTTCGTTTCTTAAGGTGCCTGTAGAAAACGATTACCTTACTATCTGTTTTGGTTTCTTTGATGAAGAAATTACAGTGGTAAATTAGGCATCTGGATCAGGGATTCCGCCGAAATTATATGTAATATTTCTTATAAAAAAAAATCTTAAAAAAGTTGACTTTGAGAAATTGGTGAAAAAAGGTCATTTGGGGTTCCATAAAATAAAACGTATTTGGTTGGTGGTCCGTTATCTTTAAAATTAGGAACCCCTGATCTACATAACTTAAAATTAAATTCTGCAATTCATTAATAACACCCTTGCTTTATTACTAAGAAGACTGTCTTATTATGTATGCTGTCATGAGTGGTTATAAAAATATTTCTCTGAAGATAACGAAAAGTTAGACGGGAAATATTGGGGTCAACAAAAGAACTAAATGAGAATACTCTGTGACTAACTGTGACTACTAACTGCTCCTCATTGGCAAAGTATAACAAACTTTAATACTAATTGTTTATAAAAAAATAATAGACCGGTGGACTCGTGCGGTTTTCCTTCCGTTCCATTTCACTAATGAGATCGCAGTGGCGCTATAAACCCACCCCTGTAACTAGGTCAGTCCTTTCAGTTCAAGAGTAGAGTGCAGCGTTCGTATTGCTTTCATAATTATAAACGACACAATGTAATATTTGTGTTCAAGTGACCTGGTTTAAAAAAAAAGATAGAATGAAAGAGAACGGGAACCAAAATCAGTTATTGATGAAGTGTATTCATTGTATGGTTTCGAAACCTAAACTTTTTTTTTTTTAATTCGCAAGTTTCGCATCATTTAAATCGATATAAGAAAGTGTAGTAAGAAAAGTTAAGAGACCTATTGGTTTTTGAGATGAAAATATAATTTGACTTTGTAATCAGAAACGTTTTTTTGCTAATTTGTGCAAAATAAGATTAAGGCTAAGTATAGTAGTTTGATAGACTGATTTTAGACCTAAGGGTCTAAGATTGTCTTTTAGTCTAGTGTTTAGACAATGAATATACACTAGCATAATGAATAGAATCGAAAAGATAAGTTAATTAATAAAAAAAATATTTATAAGTATACTAACAGTATTTTGTAATATTATATATTCTGTAGTTTAGCTTTGCTTAAAACCTAACAACCGTCCTAGGTATTATCAGATGGGAGTTCTCATCTCATTTTATTTTCACGATTTGCGCGCTCAATGTGAAACACTTCTTTCAGTCCATTTCGCAGAACTAACGAGCAGTCGTAGGATATAAATATTTTATAGGCCACTACACATACAATTTACATACTTATTACAGAAAAATGGCATGAAAAATAGATTAGGGATACATTTTTACTCAGTAACTAACCAACTAACCCCTAACACTAGGGACCCTCCTAGGTCCCTTCTATTAAACTTAATAGCACATAATGGTACGCTAGAGTTACAACAGCACTTACAGTAAGTGACGTTGAAGTCCAAATTAGTATAGCACACTGACAACAAAAATCTAATCACTCATTACAAGACTCTTGAACATTATGATACTACCTTACATGTTTTAATAATCCCAAATAAGAACACAAATGTACCCTGTCCTCAAAATGTTCCATTTGGAACACACAATCTTGGGGCCATTAGGCTCGAAGCGAGCGTGCATTGGGGATACTGGAAGCTTCGTTCCAATTTTCAGCTCCTGCTACCTGGTACGGGAAAATGGTTTTAAAATTGGAACCTCGGAGCGATTGTGAACGCTTTCCAGACGGAGGCGACCCAGTTTATGTGGCTTTTTACACTACAGCAACGATAATATACCTTAATTTTAGACATGATTTCAGTTACATGTTTGTATGTAGACTAGGTATGTTATGTGAAGACTGGGCAATTAATACGAGTAAATAAACACTCAAATGCATCATTGTTGTAACATTCCATTTTCCAAAGCGCACATGAAACAGTCATTAAAATTTACCGGGACTCAGGGACAAAAATCATAATGTTGCACCAATTTCCACTACGAAAATTTGGCTTCTTATTGCTTTCATATTACCGTACGCAATGTAATTTCAATTGCATATTTATTGCGTACAACACCAACACAGATCAAGACTCAAATGTAGATGCAGAATATACTCGTAAAATGAGTTTTAATCAGCATAAAAAATTAGCAATTTCCATAAACGATTTTAATTTAGTGATAGACAACAGTCACGAGTGGTGTGATCCAAGCGCACAGGGACAGCTTTCCATATGCATTTCACTTCGTTAACCCTAGTCACGTCACGTCAGCTTGGAAGGTCAACTTGCCATAACAGTCAATGTCGTCCACAACGACCACCGCTACAGGTGACTCATCAGTGGACGCGATTCTTATAAGGAGACATTTATATGGATTCAATTGATCCATTATTCCATCTACACTTAAGTTTCAGACTGTATATTGATAGAGGAATGATTGTCAGTTCATCTGATGTTAAGCCAAGCAGCCTAATGATATTGACATAACAAACATGTGACAGATTCGGCTATATTAGTTGATGTCAACTTGTCATCTACAATCTTAAGCTCTTCTCAAATGCTCTGGGCATTGAAAGTGGTTGTGGAAGTTGTAGGTAAATCTTAACTTTTCTTCCTTGCATCTTCAATACTTCGTTGGCAAAACTATAAATTATTTTGCGAGCAACACTCACACCTTCTGACCCCGCTGCCCTTACCGGCGTGGCGTCGCACTGCGCACATCGAATCAGCTAGGTACTAGGTATGATTACATCAGCGAATTGGGTGCGCCTGCGTTTTATTCGTCTTTCGCGTGCGACAGCGTAATGAGTTATTTTTAGATCTTAAGCGTACTCCACGCTCTTTTACAAATTCAATAATTATGTAGTCTCTAAATTCATTATTCATTTCATTATCATCAGTTATTTTTAGATCTCAATTTCTGGTTCCTTTAATTAGATAAGTCAAGTCAAAGTTACAAGTTGTTTTTCTTTGAGAAAAGCGACGAGTAAAACTCATTTGCCAGTTCGAAGAACTTTGCTATCCAATCATTGGAACTGGTAACACTTGATTAATTACTTATGGAACGTCGCAGTAATTGACAACGTAGGCCAATTACGTGGTCGATCGAACCTGTTAATTTCCAACATTTGCATTACAATTCGTGGTAGTTAATTTCATGATATTACGATGAATGACAATGAAATTTTATTTTATCTTTGAGATACCTTTTAATTACATTTTAAGTAGTGTAATTCATGTTCGACTGTTTTCATGTTAAATGATTTCGAATAACGTTGTAAAAAAATAGTTTGTCGGAAAATTGCAACGTCTTTAAGCGATTGTTATTAGAATTTGGTAAGTTTTGAGGGTGAATGGGAATTCATAACCGTTTAGTTATTTCTTATTAATAAATTATTTAAATAATAAACAATTTGAAACTCTTTTAAAACAATTTCTTACTTGATCTATAAAATACCAACCCGAAAATTATATGTCTAAGGTTTCTTATTTACAAAGGTTACTCAGATTCCTTTAGAAATTCGAGCGAAACTCGCTTTTACTCAAAGTTCCCTGAAATTATCTAAATGTTGAGCAACAAAACAAGTAATGTTAAACATTTCTTTGAAACAAGAGATTTAGCTGTTGCTGTAAACAGGTATTTTTTAAGTCTTTTAGAAAAATAAACTGAAATCGTTTGTGACACAAAAATTCATTCCGAAGCTATTACATTTTTATTAACGTTTATAACTACTAAAATTTATTTAGTACACGATACACAAATTATAGAAGATTGATTGCACGTTTATTAACTGCAATAAACTAATTATCATCCTTCTCCTCTTCAACAATAATGCAATTCTACGCTAGAGAATATTTTACCTATACATAATTATATTTCCTGCCCGTGAAACATGCCCAGTCAGTAACGTTATTATTATCAGCTATTTGTAATACCTACATTGTTATAATATTCTGTGGAGGTTTAATTCGATTAAGAAATTGATCGCAATACCAACATATATCAAGGTACTTGCTACGTGTGTAATAAATTGGCGGTACTGCTTGTTGTCATTAAAAATTATGTGGGTGAGGTACCGAAGGAATTCGAATGTCACTCTCAATTTGACCTGCGCGCTCTCCCGCGGGCGTAATACGGAAATAGGACCGTAATATATTGCGGAACCTTTTCAATAACATAAGCTCTTCTTGCTAGCCTTAATAAATTGCGAAGTTCGGACGCCTTGGGGGTCGTTACTGTACATCTTCATGGGCGCCAGCGGGCGATTTTCACCTAAGTTATCTACAAGGTTCGATTACAGGCTACGTATTGGGTTAAATAAAAGTGACGAATGAGAAGTCGTTTAATGGTCTAATTTAAGGACCAATACTATGGATATGAACGAAAAAACAAAGATTAAGCATGATAAAAATCTAGGAAAGGCAATTCAGGAATTGAAAAAGGACTTAGAAAAGACTAACACCTTAGTCTACAATAAAAAGGTAGTTAATAGGTAGTAAGTAAGGGGAGACGACTGCATCAAAATGCGTATTGGTGGTGAATTCAAAATAAAATTAGGTACCTACTACCGAGAAAAACAATGTTAACCTAATAATAGAACTAAACAGACTAAACCTCACAGCGCTATGCTTTATCACGTAACAATATCAAATAGACGATATCTAATCGCCAATGATCATGAAAATCCTCTCAAAACAAAGCTTCGCTCATGCAATAGACCATTTCCTCGTTGCTCACGTTAAATGAATTTATTATGACGGCGGAGACTCTCACAAGTTTTGCAATTTTCGATAGAGCCTCTGTAATGGTCGTACTCGGGCTACTAGAGACTCTTCGTGTAAAACGTGAGATACGACCCATAACGGGCTCATAATGCCACAAGAATGCCCATTTCTCTCGTTCAATTTTTTATGGTGCCATAATAAAAAATCACCCGAAGAATTGCTGCGAAGTTTTTCATTAAGTGTTATTGGCCGTTTAGAAAAAAAAGTACTAACGATGTTACTAAAATATACAGGGTTTCATTGTAATTGGGGATGCAAATGTACTGTACTAAATAAAACTAGGAAAGTTTTAGGACAGAACTAAAGAAAGGATCAAATGCTTCGGACAGAAAATAGTTACAACGGAGTTGTTACAACATTTATTTGTGATTATTAACATAAACGCAAATCAAATCACAAAATTAAGAACAACAAGAGACATAAAAGCGTGCCACGGAAATCTAGACTAATTGACAGGATTGTGTAAGCATGCGGGCCAAAGACTTAGATTTCTAAGTCTTTGATGCGAACATTGACAGGCTTCTCGGACAAGGTCCAGCGGAAATTTAATAGTTCGAAGATTGCATACTGCTCATGTTAACACATTTGAGATAACTTTAAAGATGGAACTAAGAAGGAGGATTGAAGAGTCTCATAAGTTAATCATGATTAATGAACCGGTTGCAATGCCAATAGTTGAGTTAGAAAGAAGACCAATGCTGAGAAGTTCTTACAAACGCTTGTTGGAGGTTTCGAGCGATATAAGGACTTCCAACGCCTAGTTAGATTAATAAACCATTCACTAATAAATTGGAAGCGATGGTATTTACTAAACAATGCAAAGATAAACTCGGTCTAATAGCTAATGAATAGAAGCCTAGTAGTTCAGTTAAGTCTGCTTTCAGTCAGCTTAATGTAACATGTTATAGGTATCATAAAATCTTCTTGATCCTCAGTCTTTCTTTACAAACATGTTAATGAATTTCAAAGGAGACATCAATACAACATAGAATAGCCTCAAGTGCTTTTGAGATTTGCATAAAAACTTTCTGACGCTAGACTTATTGTTAATTCAAATAAGTTTTCAATAACAACACTATTTGAAAATATTCAAACGCTTCATTTTGACATGATTAGTCGTTAAAATGCAAAACCTAATTAACAAACCGAAAACCCAATTAGTGTTGGAATTGGATTTAAACGCAAGTTTGAACTTTGTGTGGGATACGGTACCGACCTTTAATAAGGATTTCAATAAGACTGAGACATTTTATATGACTTTTAAAGTATAAACCCACATCCATTTCCCGTGGGTACATAATAAAATATGTCACAAACCATTGCTCACGAAGAAATATTATTTTGTCACATAAAAACCTGCGCAAGTTTCAAAATGGATTACCCCTTTTTCAAGTAAGGCAGACATACTTTTGTGCTTGTGAGGTCGGGATTTTTACCACTTTACCAGCATGAAAAGTTGCATTCACGTCTATGAGTAATTCGAGAATTTTACCTAGCATTATCTTAAAGACAATGTACTCAAAACTCAAGGCTGTATCTGGTTGCTCTGGTGCATTGAATGGAGATCGCGAATACCAATTGGCCTGGGTCCAATTGTTTGAATTGGGCTCATTCTTCGGTATTAGGTCACTTGTGCATTCAATGCAACCTAATTTCGGAGTCTCATTGTCTTTTCATGATCGTGAACTCTGCTTGAGGTCGGATTGTTCCCGGCTCGCGATAGTTTGCTATTCGTCTAGAATTTTTGATTCGGCTTCACCGAGGATCTACTTTGCCTGTTACAAAACACGGCACATGAGTAATTTTGTATCATTAATTCCTTACTGATGTTATTATAGTGTTCATAATTTAAATCCAAAATCATTTATTAAAAGCAATGACACACTAAAACTGACACTAAAATATGCGATGTAATGTAAATCGGCCAAAGTCATGTGTATGAATAGTGAGATTTTTGTGGGTTGAGAAATCAATATTAGTCTACGTAATCCGGGAAACAGAGAATTCCTGAGCATGGAGAAGAGTATTTATTAAATCTTGGATAATTTTTCAATCCACCGAATGATTAAGATAAAAGTTAAAGCCTACGACAATAAATAAAAGTGCCATACAGGATTAGACTCCATAAATAAATAACAAAAACATCGTAAACATGACACACACATATCCCCGATTATAAAATGACAACTAGTCTCGTCTACTGGCAGTTCATATCTAGATTAATACCAGATTTGGAGCGCATCCAGCTTATACCGTGAGGGATGAAGTATCAGATTAAAAGTCTCTGCATCACACTGTCCATGATACTATTAAAGTAGTAATTATTATTTATTCAAATAAACAAAACGTACGTGGAATTGTTATAAATCTGACACAATTATACATACGGTGACCTGGACTTGAACTCGTGTCTAGGTAATGATTATGTAGATGTATTACAAACGTTTTATTGGATAACAAAGTATTTTTAACAACAAGCACGTTTTACTAATATCCATTGTCATAGACCAAGAAGTCATACACCAAGAAATAACCGTAAATGTTTTGTAGTATCCACGTACTATTAATGTTAAATAAATAAATAATTTGTTACACATAAAAACGACACACTTCAAAAAGTAAGTGTCCCAATAGGTTTTTTATCACAATCAAAAAATAAAGAATCATTACAGGAAATGAATTTTGAAGGTAGTCAAGAAATGTTTAATTTAAATAATAATTCCTATCTATCTTATCTAATTTCCTGACTGTTGTATTACGTCAACTAAGCTATCTCTATCTGTGTACCTGTATCGTACAAAAACCTTATCTAGATTCAGCAGGTTCCTGTATATTTGGATCGTATCCAGGACTGGCCACCAACACCGGGCGCGCAGCCAGACGAATCTGTCAGTTATGGTAATGACTACTGTATCGAGCTTGTCATGAATTTCATCTGGCACTGGATGCGACTTACGTCATTCATCAACTGCAGTCAGATTTGTAGACAGCATTGTTAATGATACTAGGCAAGTTAGACTAGTTCCAAAACTATAGATACTTCGTTTGGAGTATCAGTAAGTACCAATCCTAAGAGTAGATGATTATCATCTATCTTAAGTTGAGACAAAACAAAATAAATTGTGCAATAACATCGCGAAATAACACTACTTTTCGATTCAATAGGTGGACCTACACGTTATTGCATCCATTGATAACAAGAAAACAGTGCTATTAGTTTATCCATTTCCTAGTCTAGTATCAATAAAAATTAATTCTATAACTCCTCATAACCGTAATAATACACGATAAAAATTTAACATAGAACCGTTTCGAACTACTATGAATTGCTTCAATAAAATTACATAAAAAGCCCTATTCCCAAAGTCTACGGATGCCATTCTATTTTTAAAACAGAATTCTTGGTCAGATGCTTTTAGAATTCTAAATTCGCGAACGGCCGTGAATGAGAAATAGGAATGAAACATGCATAGTTATTTTTATAGCACAATGTTAAAAGTAATCATGATCTAACGTTACCCATAACGGCAGTAGTACGTGATACCTTAGGAATATTACTCGTTGATTGCAGTGTATATTGCTATAACAAGGATAATACTGTTACTCACGCAATCTTTTCCTAAACTTTGCCAGTAAAAAAGGTTAATAAGAATGAACACAGAAAACTTCGGTGGTTTGGTCACATTAAGAAGATTAATGAAGAAAAGAAACAAGGTGCAAAGAGAGAACTGGTCATCCTAGACATAATGAAAAGGACAAAGAAAACGCCATTACAGGGAATCGAATAGCAATTGAAACACGAACGTAATAAAGAAAATCAAAAAGAAGGACAAGTGTTTGTATTGCATTTCCAAAGATAACTATTGCGCTTACTATCTTAGACAACATAGTCGCTTAACCTCAGATAAGATTGAAAATGTAATAAATAAGGAAGAAACGTTTATCATATTGATTATAAAGAATTAGAAGAAAATCTAACCTAGACATTGAACGTAACATTGGCTTCTTACCAAGGTACGAAAGCCAAATCACATTTGTTTAAAAAATAGGTTAAAGACTATGAAATTTCTACCTTCATGGCAACGAGAGATCGTCGGCGTTGTTAGGTAACTTTTGCACGAGTGACTACCTGATATGATGTATAAAATTGTATATTGGCAAGAACTAGAAATATTTTATGTTATAAGGAGTATCACGAAAATATATTTTTATTCTTGAAGCGATCGCCTTAATCTCGAAATATATCTGTTGTTACTGTCAACACATATAAAGCTGTGAAGTGTCTAAAACTTCAAAAACCATGACTCGAAATCGATTAAGTTAGTTTTAAATGTGATATCGATATTAAGAGCCTCTTGTCACTATATTCTTCGAGGTTCATGTCCATCACGTTTGAATTTGAATCGACTTGGTGTACAACACAATTACTATAAGTATCCGTATGATGAATCAAAACCAAATTTTAATAATATCTACAACATTGTTGAAGAACACACAATTGAAAAGCCCCGATTCTATTCTGAATATTGATTTAGACTCGCCAAGTCGCGACCAGCTCATATATCTCATGACTTTTGACCTATAAAACCTATTCTATCTGACATTTTAAAATATTTTTCTCTGAACAATGAGTTTAATTAAAATATTTTTTATGTCTTCACAATTCAATTCACAAGCTATTCCACCATTTGCACAGACACGATACAATATGTTTTACTCAACTCAACAGGTAGCTTATTTTATCGTTTTTTAACTCAAATCGTCGTCAGATCAGAAATGATTGTGAAAATGGTACTGAGAAAGATGTCCACGAATTCTTCCCTTATGTATTGATTGAAAGATGAAGTAGGTATGAGCCCAAACAGTAAGTTATCACATACGGCTATGAAAAAGAGTCATAGAAGGAAATTTTAATTAGTGTTAGTCTGATCAGAAATGAATATCGAAAGGTGTGTCGAACTAAACGTTTTTTTTACAGTTCAGTTTTATTAACAAAGATTAATTTTACGACAGTAATTAAGAGCTCAAAGATATAAAAGGTTAATCCCGTAACCCGTGACCCCATTTAAAGCAAAATTCATTGATTGCAATTTATGTTGTTTGAAACACTTAACTGGGGAAAAAACCATACTAAAATCAACCAGTATAACTTGAGACATGTTAGGGTGTTAGAGTTTAATGAATAGAAGGAGCCCTCAATGTAAAAATGTTTCTAGAAAAATGGCTATAGCGGTATTTTGTTTCAGCTGCAATTTATTTTGATTAAAATTTGAAATTATTTGGTACTGGTTGATAATATTAAGGTTTAATACGTGATAGTATAGGAATTAGACATTTATAACTACTACAATAGTCTATTATAATATTTAAGGAGAATTCAAGACAAGAAATAGACAGTAGGTAGGAGACTAGCATAATCACTTGCAGGAGATATAAAAAGTAATAAACTCCATATAGTCCGATAAATTATAATCTGCATTTGTCGTCAGATTGTCTGATAAATCTCTTCAACTGTCCCCCCTTGACGTAAATCAAAGATAAGAACTGAGTTTTGTTTTAGTCACAAGTGAACCCACTGCCACAGTTCACCTTACACTGGTTATTTGAAGTGTAACGTATAACGTGACATTAAGCGTTGGCACGCGCTTGCCAGGTGCATGCCTTAATTAGGTCCAAACGGTCGTAGAAAACGTTGGTACACCTTAGCTAACAATTTTATTACCTACCACTTACAACCTTGTTTTTATAACCACAGCAATGGTAGAAGACATTTTCAGCTATTAAAATTCCTATACAATTAATCGGTTGATTCATAGGGAATGCTCGAAATTATTACTCTAGAACGGTTGTTAATTGACACGAGGTACTTTCAGTGAATCAGATATATTCAATCATTAAATTGTCCGCGTCACTAACACCTAAAATGTATAAACACGATGTTTAAACTCTTGCACCTGATATACACTATGTAAAATCGTACCTATATTATATTGGTAAACTGCATATTAAAAAGCAGTTCATGAACTAACAATAAGATTTCTAGGTAAAATCAGTCACACTTGTGCGAAACGCATCACGTTTATAGAAGCTTGGTATTTCACGCATTATAATATAGAATGATCGGCAACTTTATCAGCGGAATCCTTCGGTATTGAGATATAAACATTCCTGTGGGAACTATCACAAATTGAGACATTATTGTAGTTCAAACATGTGAACTATGAAATAATAAGAAGTCTGTAAAACATGTATAAAGTAAACAATAACGAAATTGAGGCAAATTAGTAAACACATCCATCGGCCTATTAGTAATCGCATATATAATACTCTTCTAAACTGACAACGTGTTGGTGATGCAACTGATGATACAAAAAAATCAGAGATTACATTTAACGCGAATGTTTTAAAAATTGGACTTTTGCGTTCCGTATTAGCATTGCTGATTGCGAAATCGTATTCATTGAATTTATTAGAGGGAAATTGAGGAAACAATTAAAAATTATAAATCAATGACTTCATTAAGTGCTATACGTTATGAATTAATAAA
>LGAG01001861.1:80688-95567 GCA_001278395.1 Lerema accius
CGAAGCAAGTCGGGTTACATCCCGAGGGAACCAGTTCTTACAATTCAATTATGGTCGTCATGATGATACATCCTGATACCACTATATAATATTTTCTTGCGACTGTCCGTGTAGATTATATATTTATAGAAATAATGAGAAATACACTAGATTAGAAGGTAAGACGTGTTACGATGGGATATACACTAGATAAGGAGGTACCTACATTACTATATTACATCTTACGATTAGTTTATTACGAGTAGATAAAATTTATTAATCTGAAAACTTATTTGAAATTTGAAAAAACGGTCGGTTTGGATAGTTTTCCTGTCTTGAAGTTAAACGCGCTTAAAACATACCTTTAACTTGTACCGCAGTTATTTTTTTTACCATAGACACTAATAATGTTAGAAAATACTTTTTTCTAAAAAATTCAATAAACAAATAAAGCCGCAGGAAAATAATAGTCGTTACTATTTTTAGACCACGTCCTCGCCTCCCACTGCAGCAATCGGGATTCAAACCTGTTATTGTGCCTTAACAAGCCTCGTCCAACATTTGTCAGCGAGATAAGTATATTTTTACGACAGCCGACAGCCCGATAAGAATAGTGCCTGTCTGTTTTTTCACAATTTATGCGCTTAACTTGGACAATCGTGGATATTTTAAAAAATCTCTGTTACTTTAGTTTACTAGTTATAGCTTAGGACATTTATTTCTTGCAATTAAATTAAAATACTTGAAGCAAATTAATGGAATAGGTATCTAGTATATGAACTTGGCAAACTTATATATTATGAGCTTTACAATAAACAATTTCATTACTTATTAAGACTTAGAAGAAACTTAAGCATTAATTTGCCTAAACCCAAAACTCTATAAAATATCAAATTCCCTTACTTAATTGAAGGTCCTTCAATATATTCAGTGATTTAATAGTTATGTAATAAAATCACTTTCTCTACAGCTCGACTATATCAAGATAGGAAACGAACCTGAGAGCTGACCAGTTCCCCACGCACCTGCCTGCCCTGTCCGCCAACACACTCAGACAAATTACATTTTATTACGGTCATCTCGTTCTAGTTCAGTATTAAAATACAACAAGAAAGGGATAAAACACATTAAACAATACTGGTACTGATATACAGCCTTGTGGAACACCGCGTAGGTCGAAGTCAATGTCTGAATTTAAAGAAGGAAAAATAGTATCGTGTTGTAATTAAAAATGTCTATAATTATTATACATTTCTTTAACATGATGGAAAAGATACATAGAAGTTTATGGAGAGCTATCATTGCATCCACATTAAAGAGAAAATGGTTTAGCAAAGCTCTCATAGTAACAAAGAGGCGTTGCATCTCATCGACCGGGCTCTTGAATCTATAGTGTATTGATTTTGGTAATGATAATATAGGCACATCGTACAATACGAGTGAAACTTTGTTGTCTGGATTATTAAGAGCACATTGGCACAACCCTAGTTTACCTGCAGTTAATCAATTAGCGTATAGATCGGCGCATCGTAACATAGATAAACATTACGTAAAGCATCGTTTTAATATCATTAACAACGTGTTTCTGCACAATAATTAAATGTACCATCAAACCTCTAGTAAATGCCATGTCAGGTACAACAGCGAAATATTACCTGCAACAAATAAAACATAATAATATATTGCTCCTAATATTCTTAATCAAGTTTTCGACAAGTTTACGATCGTAAAATGAACATTACATCCAGGGCGCTGGAGAACTCCAAAAGTGTTTATACATCCATCAAATACGTATAAAAATATGGTCAGATCAGTGCACACAAAGGAGAGCAGATTTTACGACATGAGAGTCTGAAATGGATTCAATGAAAGATTTTACGAGTTGAAAATAAAGGGACAAATAAATAGTTGGGAGAAACTATAAATTTTAAGTGGCACATTCGGAACAGTAAATCTGTAAGGATATAGCCCACTATTTATCCCAATACCTCTTTATAATGCGGGTTTTATTGCATCAGAATACTTGTTCCAATTTGTTAGGATTGTAATAAATTGAGTTAATGAAAGTTCTATGAGAGCACCTGTAATTATAATTTATTGGAATCTGGATTATCAATGTTTTTGATAGTATATATAAAGCTTTTAGATTAACGCCATAGACAAAGTAACTATTCTGTAATCTGTGGCCATAGTCCCAAGAATCCTGCTTTTACAGCACATGAAAAGGTACAGATCTTACTAATATTAACATTGATTTATTCTCAAACTACCCACTCGTGAAATGTGGGATTTCATTTATAGCGTGGTGATTTCTCGAAGCATTAAACTTTTTGAAGATGAGTAAGAGCACCCACCATTCGATGACTGTGGAAATGTGTCATGTCATATTGATTCATTTTATAAATATACGATTGGAAATCTGGAAAGTCGTTCTTGGAACAAATTTCATTGGTAAGAAGTTCTCAAAATTACGAATGGAAATTGAATTGGAATGTGTTGTTCCGAAAATACAAGTTTTCTTTTGATCTCTCATCCTAATTTAACGACCAGTTTAAACTTCGGAAAACTCTGTCATATCTGACCATACACGCATTTGACAGTATCTAGCTCCATTCTTCAATCTCTATCTATTCTTCAATCTATCTCTTCAATACATGTTACAGCAGGTTGTTCTGCTATTGAAGCATTATTCTAATCAACTATCAACACTTATTAAAACCAAACTGTGTTCAATTTAAATGCTGCTACATATTTGCCCAGTTCCGTAAAGTTGCTTACGAGCAATTCGTGAATTATTCTTTAACCAATATGAAGATTGTATATTACATCAAATTCCTATGGGAATAACCGATTTTTCCGGGAAGAACTCCTTGGAAAAATCTATTTAAGGTACTTACGTATTCAGTGTTATGTGCGCGAACACTCATCAAACAAAATTACATTGATCATTTTGTTTGCTAAAATATTATGTGTATTGTGTAGAGATCTAATGACGCAAATAGAAATTCACATACGTCTGCTGTAATAGTTAATAACCTTGCAACCTGGCTTTCGTGACAGTATTGTTTGCCTTAAGGGGCTTTATTTGCTTTACTTCTTTTGTACATCTTAGCTATAACATAGCGAACTTATGCTCGTCATAGTATTCACAGGTATCATCAAACTATATCCTCCGATTTTGTAATTATTAGGTTTTTAGGATTGCCGTATGGTAGCAAATTTAAACACATATTCACGTCAAAACTGCAGGAAAAATTACAATCATCTATCTAGTACTCACATAAGCAGAACATTTAGTTACACATAAAAAATGAAAATAACTCAGTAACGAGATCTCTTTGTAAATAAAGAAAACCTTGAATTTAATGTTGTGACCCATTTTCTAATTCGCGATTATACTATTTTGGACATTGACGTCATTTACAAGAAAGTCTTGTATCATATTTCGTAACTAAACACCGCCTGTTGAGATTTGTTTCTGATGAAATATGTTATACGAGAACATACATAGGTACAATTTTGAAGTACGTTAAAATCTTAAAGTATGTTCATATTCACCGCGAATAGAGTGAAAACCGCAGACATTTAAATCTGTATTTGTGGTTTAAGCCTGAAATAGTCATATACAGGACAGTTATCACCTAAATGACTGTCCCAAATAAACTTTGCACAAAATTCGCACATTTGAGAAAAGCCTTGGTTTTTCTGCGGTCAAAAAATTGTGCAATAAGGCGTAGCTGAAACTTAAATAGGTTAATTTTTTTTTATCAACCGACATTCTCTGGGCATAAAAATTGTCTTAAATCCTAATGTATGTGTAAATATTTCTGTTTAGTCTTTTCTCTATTAATGTGAACTTTAAAACTGCAGTCTTTTTTACATTCCTATACATTGGTATACTTAACTTTGATACATGGCACACGGAAGCCCCCTTACAGTAAATATCCCTAAGTATCGCACATGACACAATCATCGGGCACGACTACTTTACGACCCAAAACCGACCACGATCCGATATTCTTCTTCTTCGCCGCATTAGTCACGCTCCACTGAACTCCATATGTTTGAAACGAATCGTTGAGGCGTACTATCGATTTATCGGTTGTTATTAATACCAGTCTTTTATTGACGTATAATTTCTCACGAGCAACGGGTGAGATGTTACAACTTTAAGGGTACATTTCATTCACGATTTACGACAGATTTTCTAATACTTTAGCTATCTTTAGTATTGAACTACATTAATAAATCTTTATGGGACAGTTATCGTATTAATTAAATCAGTTAGCCCTTTAGTCGTTGTTAAGGAAGTATTATAAAAGATCACGGTCGGTTGACACCAATCATCAGGTAATGTCAAGTCTGTTTATCTGTCAGCTGCACATATACACAATATTAAAAGAATAACTGTGTCTTAATATTACTTCTTACACCTATTAGTAGGTATAACTTATTCTATTCTAGTATTTTGTCGATTCTAAGTGATCAATTAAATTAAGCAAAAGTGGCTGGGCGACTGCTAATGGCAAAAATTCTTGATTGTCAACTGTTGCAGAAGGCACAGTAAGTCATCAGTCCTTGTGGTAATTATTGGACGACAGTAGTCAAAACTGTCAGAGGCTCTTGTTCGACATTAAGCTTCCGACTCTTGTGCTGGCTCAATTATGAGTGTCTACAAAAGTGGGCCATTAATAGGTTGAGTCGATTACATCATATTGTACTTACTTAAATTACTTGTTACGTATCAGTTACTTGAACAAAACCTATAATTTCACACAGAGTACACCTTGTAGTGAAATTGCCTATAATTACGTAAACACTGCACTTTCCTGCGCCAGTTGCGAATACCAATCAGTGGGAAGAGCACTTTCCCTGTAAAATACAATACCACTTATACCATGTCGTCCGTTTAGGACCACCGCTCATTATAGTCATGACGCTGTGATGTACTGTATTGCGAAAACTTCGCACCATTAACATCACAATAAAAGTAGGACTGCAAGTAGTGACAAAGTCTATCGTCTGAGTCCTAATTATATTTTTTCTAATTTAACAAAATTTACGATAAAAACCAAAGAGCATGTTCTGTAATCTCAAACGTTATTAAAATCAACTACAAATAAAATTAGGGGTTGGAGGGTGAGGGTGCATTTCGTTAGCGCCGCAGTAGTTTATGACATCTGGCCTCAAGAGAACTCAGTTATTTTCGGTGTAAGGTACAAAAATGTGCGATTTCTACTACGAAGAAATTTTTTATGCCTTCTTATAGCAAACTAAACGTAATGCAGTTTTTGCGTCTTGTACAAGTGTGTATTACGCTTGTTAGTCGTAAATTTACATGAATTATAGAAGGCAAAGTGAACATAAACGCCATATCTGTAAGTTACTGCAAGTATTTTTTAAAGGAAAAGTAGGTTTTAAAATAATGAAATATTAGATAATCTATCATTATGGACTATCTTAGAATCAAAGCATCGATTGTCAAATATTTTTCAGAAAAGAGTTCCTCAATAAGTGCCATCTTAATTATAACGTCAATTAAATTTGCAAGTAAATAGGTAGTTAGTACCTAGTAATTTAAACTTGCATGCATAATTACAGACAATAAAGGGTTCACCGACTTGATTACTTATAATTAAATATTAGTTCTTGAGTCGTGTTTCTGATAAACTTATGTGTCTCTATCTTTGCAATATCAGCTGAAACATTTCATCATATTGAATGTGAATGAGTCAGCGTTTCTATCCGCTATCGTCTGTAACATGGGACAATCAATTTAATAATTTCGTAGGAGGCATTGAAGCGGGAAAACTGTCACGCTGGGCGGTCGACAGTTACGAAATGCACTGCCAGTGCTACGGTGTGGTGACCTTAACTGATCTACCACTTAGTTATTAGTTCAAACTATTATTGTAAACTTTACGAGTAGTTACTATTGTAGTGACCACATCCTGACATAGATTCTGTGAACTGAGAGGTATGTAGGTACTTGAGTACAATTCGTGACGACGTTTCAGTGACTAAGATTTTATCAAAAATGGAGTTTCTCTACGATTGATTGCAGGTCCTTAATACGTTTGGTTTGTTGGAAATTCACAGCAGCATAGCCTAGTGGTTTGAACGTTGGTCTCTCAAACGGGAGATCCTGGTTTCAAATCCCACGGCATGTCTAATTTAAAAACTTATGTGTGTATTAAATACTAATTATCACTTGCTACAGCGAAGGAAAACATCGTGAAGAAACCTGCATTCCTGAGAGTTCTCCATAAAGTTCTCAAAAGTGTATGTAGTCTCACAGTATCTCACATTGTGAGAGGAGACCCGAGCCCAAGAGTGGGACGATAAGGTTTAACGATCATGTACTGAAAACAAAAGGGACCGCAAGCAACGTGCCTCGACGACTTAACGTGCCCGTGAACTCCATTAACGGATGCCAATCAATGATTTGATCGAAGCATACGTCACTTCCGGATATTGCGATACCAGCAAGCTGTTCAAGTAAAAATCAATCATTCAATCATGATCGATTGTCAGTGCGCTCGCGAAGTGTATTTACAATTGTTGCATATTGAAGCATCCGACTAGTACTACCGGGGTACCTAATACATAATTAACAAATAGGGTTATCAAGTGTACAGTAAAATATCTTGCCATTTTCAAAATGTTCATGTTTACTCTTTGAAGGTAAAAGGTGTTCTTTTTTGATTTGGAAAAGTAAATTAAGAAACATGGACTTCTCTGAGAACGGTTTAATATGGGATTTAATTCACGCTTTAACCAGAGACAGATAGGCAATGGAAAGACTACTAAACCACCTTGGGGGTGAAAAGAAAAAGATCTTTTATAATAACATCTATAAAAGAAAACTCACGCAATGACAGCATACATGTTGAAAACCATAAAATCGTTAAGGCCGAAGAGCGTGCAAAAGAAATGAAGATACATACACACTAACGCTCGAGAAACATTACCTACCTTCAAATTCCGTCGATTAATAAAGCCACTTGTATATGTCCTGACAAGAATACAACAGGAGGGAATGCTCAAAATTCTCTGAGTGTGTGTGAGGAAGTGAGGAGGTAATCAACTAGTATACAATATGAGGGCCTTCCCCTCAGTCCCTCACTCGGTATGTAATGACTGCATTACAGCAACGTGTTCAATTATTGATGTGATGGATTGCCTCGGTGGCGGCCGTTTCTGATGCGATTTGTGGACGCTTATGAGAATTTGAACTGCGGAATGCACATTAATCAATTCAGAATTGGTTGGTAGGTAATCTATATATTGATATGTAAAGACTGGATGCCTTTTTAAGAACATCTCAGGCATTTTAAGAAGCCAACATACAACAAACAAGCTCAAATTTCGATTCACTCTTGGACAACTACTGATTATATCTACGAGTATGACAACAAGTATATAGTACTTAAAACCTTAAAAAAAAACATTATAAAAATTGACAGAACTCTTAGGACCGTTTTACCAATGAATAAGCACAGTATTTTCCGTGACGACTTTTTAACAAAACGTAACGTTAACTGTAGGGTCGTTACCCTTAACGCTACTGACGGGGGAGGCAAGGACCCCAATTGTCATTATTATGCCGTAACAACACCCCCACAATCTGGACATGGTATGGTAGCACGTGCACATTTTTATGTATCTGATATAAGGGGTTCTAGATCAGATAGTGCCTCATAATTAGGTGACAGCACACGCGACGTTGTAGTTTATACGTACTTCTTTTAGAGACAATTAGAGGTATTGTATCGTAATTGTCGTCGGTGCTTTCAATTGCCTATCTGTTGATTACTTTGATAAGTCGTCCGTTGCTTTCGTTCGTATCCTTGATGTGTGACAGACTACTCTGGCAAATATAACTCCATCACACAACACAACAAACAACAAGTTCATGAATAAAAATGTAATTCCTACTAAACTTCCTAAAAAAGATAAGGATTTTGACCCATTAAGCTTGCACTAAAACACGGCAACGATTAAATTAAGAACTATCAATAAAGAAGGTTAATGACCCACACACAAGCCTGTGAATATCAAGCAAAATGACAAGAAAAATTGATGATACGACATACTAAAAACTAACATCATCATTACTGATGGCACGACCGCCAGCGATTGGATAGGACACGTTAACTTCGAGGTAACTGACGCGATAGTTAGTAAACGATATGCAATTAGCTACCTTAACAAAACATAATAACGCTTATTGTTGCCTGTTACAGCGACTGCTAGATTAAAAAAAAAACATATTTGAAACTCATATTACAGGAAAACTTGTACTGCAGAACCGTGAATTTACTTAACTCTGCATATTGGTATTTCGTGTTTAACAAGTGAAATTGTTTAGATCTTAATAATTAATATAGGAATAGTTAGACATTCTAATTCTGAGTAACTTGCGTTAAGCAAAATTCGAAAAGTAAAATGCGTTATTATAAGCTGTTATTTTACATGCCCACTTATCCCTAGATTAAAGAACGGATTGTTGAAAACGATCACTATTATAATTATGAATAGTATCCGAAATCTTTCAGTTATCTATGCACTGACTGTCTAACAAGTGGTTAAACTGACGCGTCATAAACTTTTAGACCATTTACGTCGTTTTTATGTATCATATTCAGTATGAGTTGTGAAATTAAGATTAATGATGTTCACTTCATTGATTCTGATTCTTATATAGGGCGACAACACTTCTGACTTATGAGAATAAAAAAAAAAGTATCGAAATGTGAGCAAAAATGTGCAGTAATGTTGATATATTAATATTAATTGACCAGAGTTGTAGAGAAAAATAAATCAACAATAGATGTCAATAGAAATAAAAAGCACTTTTATGCTTATCATGTGTGTAATATTAACGGCATTTTTTAACATGAAGTAAATAATGTTACGGTTGATGTTCCAAATACTTAACTTTAATCAAATATAAAGTTGATAATCCATAACTAAAACGACACATCAATCAGCCTAATATGCGTAACATCCGCAAATACTTAAGGGTGATTAAAATGCCACAAGCAAGAAGTGGTAGAAATGCTTAGCAGGGGCCCAATTAAAATGTATTTAAAAGCTAGCTCCTGGAACAAATTACAAATCAACTGATCCCCTTATGCATTCGACAATGGATCTTAACACTATTGTAGTAAAGAACATAACAGCGGAGAGCTATGTAACAGTTGATGCGTTACTAAGTGGATTGCGGTAATGAATTCAAATATTTTAACCCAACGAACCCGGAAGGTGAAACGCAGTTCAGGGGATTATAATCCTTAACACATTTTGATAATGCCAACGAAATAACAAAAGGTAGGATAAACAAAACGTCAGAGGACATCAACGATTCAAGTCGCAAACTGAACTAATTGAAACGGACGCATCCTTTGTGATTCGACACTCGAGGACAAAAACAGGAGATCCGCTACTCGTGTGAAAGGGTAAAATTATAGACTTTAAACATTTTTTGTCAGAACAACAAGGGTTTATTATTTCGTGTTGTCTTAAAAGATTTACACTTTTTTCATTGTTGCCGGAAAATTGCCTTAAGACAAATGATTACATTACGAAGAAGAAAAAAAGATTATGTTATAGCTGAAAATACGATTATCGAATTATTTCTCTCAGAAGTATATTTTAAATGAGATTTCATGGAATATAAAAATACAGATTAATATTATATTGTTATAAATAAAAAAGAAATGAAGTGTACCCCAATAAGCAAAAAAAACACATTTTTCTAAAACCAATTTGGTAGGGTTGGGAACTTTATCAGAAATTCTGTAGGATTTATTCACGTACCAAAAGCAACCCTTGTGTGGTCTATTTTTTATGTAATTCTCGCAGAAGGTACTCGAGGGGTTGAAGATAAAGTTGCAAATGTACGACCCTAGTATTGGACGATTTTCGCAAAGGGTGACACCCAAAATACGAAGGGTGTAGTCGAATATACGTCTCCCGAGTGTCCCGAAATAAAAGACATTCTTAAATTAAAATATGTTCTTGAATTTCTAAGCTACATTAAATAAAGGTAAGTAGCTGAACCGTCACTTATAAAAACATCTTCCAATTTACTTAGTCAAAGTAAATATAGGCTGGACTAAACTAGTTTTCATTATCAGTTGATTTAAGCAAAGTATGAATTTAGGAAATTTTTTGCCATGATAAGATGAAGTACTCGTAGATATAACAGATAAATTTTCCACAAATACACTGAATCTTTATGCAATAAGAAAAGTAGTAAGATTCAATACTACCAAACTACTACAAAATATACTACACCAGATACTGTTATACGGTATAAGAGCGGATATAAATCATATCCTAATTCCTAACCACGGCCAGGATACCGCTCGAACGCTTTCATATAAAAGGCTCGTATGCTACAAATCACATAACGTGTTTCACATCAAAGGCGTTAGGCAAATTTATGACCCGTATCACATATTCGAATTATCCCTAGACCGTAAATCACACAAACAGAACGATTACTACCACACCGCACTGTAATTTGGGTTCAATACATGGTCACGGATCACTGCAATCATTGAAGGTTACGACAGACATTGGGACAAAAGTGTCCGTCCACATCGACCTTGTGATAACAGTTTAATGTCAGTACGTCGTTATCTCATTTATTATGTTCTGTCTAATCACTGTTAATAGCCGCATCCTAGAATAATTAATCCACCAGTGTCATTAATACCTGTTAATATTATATGAATGTTACTAACCATGAAATTACCTTGCTAATTAATACTTAAAAAGTTAATAAACAGTCATGTCTTGAAAAATTAAATAATGTATATATGACATGGGTACAGCAAACTTTATAATACAAGAACACAATTACATAACTCCAAAAAGATACAAAGAAATTGAGGATTTGAGTTACGCCAAAGTTCTGACAGACACCAATCACATAAAGGACGAACAATAAGTCTGACGCAAATGAAGCAAAACCTCCCCGAGATGGAAGTGGACCAGTTTTCTAAAGAAATAACAAAAGCCACCGCCGACAAATAATTGGAATACAACGCGTGGAGCCGACAGATGTTTAGCTAAGATGAAGAGTAAAGGCGAGGTGCTCTTGACAGTAAATTTTACAAGAAAACTGGAATAATCGTCGTGGGATTCTACTTCCGTGTTGCGGAACCGGTTTCGAAAATGTTCGTTGTTATGAGACGACAGTTTTTGGCCAGAGAAGTTTATGGGAAAATAATTATAATTACGACATCAAATGCAATACGGATACAGAATACAAATAATCATAACTTCAAAATTAATATTAACATGATTGATATTACTAAACCGATAGAGGTAGTAAAGTACATAATCGCATCATATTGATGCTTAACAAGATGAAATTATAATAATGGTAGACTTACACGATTACAAAACATTAGATAAACGACGCTGCTTTAGAAAATAATATTGTTATGATGATTCAAGAAGGGCTTACCCCTTCTGTCTTGTCACTGTCAAGGGTGAACAATAGTGAAATTCGCAGTGTTGTTACGTCAATCAAAACTCGTGAGGAGAAAATGTACTTTTAATAGCAACTGAATAGGCAAGTCAGAAAAAAGTATACAATAGAATGGCACGAATCTTCACACGATATCAGTTTCTTGACCACGTTACTTCTTTACGAAGGTAATGAGCGTGCAGATAACATCAAGGTTGATATCTATCTCAGATCAGATGTGACAAGTAGGGGAAAGTGCATGATATATTTATCATCTTCAGTAATTCGCAAGAACGTATATTGTAAAGAGTAAGATAGACCTTTAAATGACAGTCAAATAATAATTCTAGACCGTTTTAATAAAACGAATTCAAATCTCAAGAAAACAGTAGCCCACATCATATTATCAAATATTTGATATAATACCCAAACACGATAGCTTTAGATGAACCTAGCTTTGTGGGACAAAAGTTGAAATTGTTCCAAAATTATTTTCTGACAAGAATAAGAAATTGTAGACAAGAAGTGGATGCGCTCCACTAAATCACAAAGATAAACTAGGGGCCGAGATTTTCAATTGTTGCCCCACGTTGAGAGAAATATGCCACATTCGCTCGTAAATATTATAACGAAATAATTTCGAAGTTTTCTTGGAAACAAGGATTCTTTATTGTAGATATTCGAATATTTTAATGGGATAGGTAGGGCACGTACCTATTGAAGAGAGCAAAATTAAAATACTACACAATATTACGGTTAAAATCTTGAATTATGGAAAAGGAAAATAAGAAACATCAGATATGTAATCAAATAACTTTTAAATTTTAACCCTGATGCTTATTCCCTTTACAATCTTATCTATTGTAGATATCACCGTGTAATTAACGTTAATTAGGTTTGTAATTATAAAGACAAACATTAATATTGAGAGCGCTAATGATAACATCTGTAGCTGTTTAACGTCAAATCTGGTTTACATTATAATTAAACAACAATTAAAAATAACGGAAGGAAATAAAAATAGGACCAATGAAAATAAAAAGATTTGTAAAAAAACCTTATCAAAAAAACAGGATGAATATCCGTGTAATCTTTTACAAACCGAGACTATAAGTAAATAAACTTTGTACATCGGATTTTTTGTCAATTAAAAAGATGTAGGGGATTATAAATATACTGCGCTGTACAGTACTGATATAACAAAAAAAATGTTTTTTTTTGTTTCTGTCCCTGTAAGAAGCTAAATGTTACGATAATCCCAAATCTTTATTTTATAACATACCACATTCTTTTCCAAAAATCTGGTATAATCTCATTAATTTGGTACACTTCGTTCTAATAATAGTGAGATACGTGGGTCACATATAAGAAAAGAAAGAAAACCTTAAAACAGTTCAGCTTGAGGATTAATTTAAAATGTATCTACGAAACCACCGAATGGCTAATAATAAATGAGACCAATAACATAGAATAATATATAGTTTAGTTTTATATTACGAGTATGTATTTATCAGACGTGTATAGAAGTCTGCACATAGAAGGCTCTAAAATTAAATTGGTACATAAAGAGATAGATCCTATAGTAATCTATGATGCGTCATAGACAGCGGGTGAACTTGAAACAGAGTGTATTCACGTCACATCTATTGTTGAAATAGAAAACAGGATTAGGGGAAGAATGGACCACGGTCACGGGCGTTGGTGTTGAGCTACCAAGGTTAGCTACTTGCGCGTGAAGATTGTGAGACATTCAAAGAACACAAAGATTAGGAAAGGCGATTTCTGAAATGAGCTCTGAAAAATAATTCTATTTCTAATTTGATTATGGAAGATGATGATAAAATTATGATTAAAAAAAAACTAACTTGTACAAAGTTAACTGAAGTATATGAAAATACAATTCTTTTGAGGCAGCTCGAGTTGTATCCAACATTTTTATATGGCACTGTATTCCATACTTTTCAGTAAACTGCTTTTAAAATTGGGTATTTTTTTTTCAATTATTATTTTATTTGAAATCATTTATGAAAGTAGGACGTTTTTCAGTGGACGGTATTTGTTTTGTAAGACACAAGAGACCCCAGAAAATCATTGTTTTAAGGGGGTTATATACTTGAATGATCTTGCGCAATTCTGTCTAACGTTACTGGATGATTGTATTGAGCAGATTATCATAAATATTTTTATGGAATTGTACGAATAATGGCGAGGGAGTAAATCCTGTGCAAAAAAGCACAATTCACTTATATCCACGCCTTTTCGCAATGAATTCATAATTATTATCACAAGTAGAATTTGTTAGCCCCTTTTAAACTTTTATTACTATTTACATTTTAGATTCTAGACACTTAATACTACTGATAACTATTGCTTAAAACTCAGACCATTGAATACAGCAATGTTTATAAGGACGAACAGCTAGTTTCTACGTAAGTTAACATAACTGGCAGACTTGTAGTCGATACTAGTATCTGAAAGCGACGAGTTACACATAATAATCAGATTGGTAGCAATGATACGCTCGTTTTGAGAATAAACCGTCGTTCGGCAAACGGGTCTTCAGATAATGATCTCGATTTACAATGCGAAATTGGATCAGACCGTGAAATAATACAAGATGGGCTTAGTTCAGATACGCTCAAAGTATGGACTAGTGTCTTAATGATAAAGCTTCTTTGGGGCTAAAAAGGCCACGATTCAAAAGTGAAGGTTAACAGGGTTTTAGGTTATGACCAAATATATAATGTTCCTTAAGTTTGAGAAGCGCTGGCTTATTTAAATATCCCGAGATGTATTCGACTTGCGACTAGTGTTGAAAGCGGTAACGCAGTAACTGTCCTAATTCGCGAATATTTCAAGTTTTATTCCGAGAAAATTGTTGTTGACGATTCTGTTTCGGGTCTCGGTGACGTCTTTGCATTGATAAAGGAGGATGTGTATTTTTGTATCAACGTTCCCACCGAATATAAATTAGGATTAATGAGGTTGATGTCCCTTAAAATAATTCAATAAATATTGTTTCGTAATAAATTACTGAGTTAAACGCAAGGTATCCCATCCCACACAAAATGTCATGAGGATAAAGCCGCGGCTATCCTGCCATGTTAATTTTGCTAACATTCTATAATACTATTGGGTAAAGATTTTTTTTTAAATAAAATAATCCTTTTTTCCGGGCCAAATTTCACCATACATTTTGAAGGCATTTAGAGTGAGCATGGAAGGAAAAAGCATTTGTTTCGAGGGCCACGTCCGATAAGTCCATATAGGCGCAAAATTAATCTTTTTTTTTTTAATTTCGTCAGTCACCAGGTACCGTCAGTCGGCTTAAGACAAACCAGTCCCGAACAAGGCGGGTAGTTTGACAAACACAAATTGCTGTTAAAAGGGGCGGCGGTCATTGTCTGTGCCCCCT
>LGAG01001861.1:116024-150400 GCA_001278395.1 Lerema accius
TGAAATAAATTACCGCCGCGTTAAACTAGTGCCGTTTAAATCGACCATTCTTGCTAAACCACGTGTTGCGTGACAATATTTTCAGAAAACTGCCGTTTTATGCTAACGGGAAGGCAAAAATAGTGTACTTAGTGAATCGAAATATAGTTGAAGAGATGACTAGGAAATAATGCATACTAGATACAACAAAATAAATCTAAAACTAACTATCTCCGTCACCTGTCACGCTTGAACTATTGGACCGACTCAGTTGCAATTTAGCGAATCAGTATTTTTAATCTAGGGGAAGAGTGATTTAACCCAATTGTACCATTTCCTGGGAGTTAATCTTTCAATCTCTGATAATATTAAATAATATCCAGCAACACGACCTATTCTGTTGACGACTGTCACGCCCTGTTCTATAACCTATTCTGTTAATATGTTCCCTAAAATGAAGCGAAGAAACGAGTCTTGAAATTTTTGACGTTTTCACAACAGTCTCCCTGCCTATTGGGGTAGCTATTTTTTATCAACTCTAGATTAACATAACTGCATAATGGAAGGCTCTATGCAGTCGGCATACAATTCGCACTACACAGTGGGTTAATGTTAGTTTTTTGGGGTCACGCACACGACAAGAATCTGTTATAAAAGCACGCGTGGTGAAAGGTCGCTAACCTCACGACAATACATCGCGGAAGTAACAATACATAATACATTGTTTATACAAATTTATAAATGTTAACAGACTTTTACATTTAGTCTATTTCTACTTTAAATTACTTGCTCTCAAATAAATTAATAGTTGAAAGGAATTCCTGGTTTGTAAGGTAATTATATTGTAGAAGAATTCATATTAGCTCACTACCTAGATAGCTAGGTAACTTAGGACATATTCTTAGTTGAATAAACCATTCATACATCTACCTTTGCTGTATACTTCGATCTATTTTTGTCGCATACGCGGACAAAGTTTCATTTTAACGACGATTTCTGATATACATTATATAATTTAATAAAAATACATAGAAATTCTTTTGATGTACCCTATTTCTTGTTAAGCCGTATCCCCACAAATGTATGCAAAATGGTATATTTACGTAAAATGTTTGACTCTAAATGCTATTGTATAAACGTGCTTACACCCAGCTGAATAATATCAGGTAAACGCTCCTAATGCCGGCTTCATTAAAAACCCATTGTCCCGCGGATATGTTAACGACATTAGAGCATTTACGTACGTTACACGCAAACCCGTTTTAACATAAAACTGGCCAAAAGCGAGCCGGACACAAAAATTAAGAATTCTGTACCACTGTGCAATGCACCGAAAATCAGGATTTTCGTATGTTTCCCGGTTAATTTCAGGAACCCTAAAAAGGATACAATTGTCCTCGTTAGGGAAAAGATTTTATGCATTGTAGTGCTTTTGTTGTTATGGATATTTTTATATACAAGACTAAAAGCAATGCTTCTACGGGGCTTTTCCGAAACATTACGCAAGGAAATCTACTACCATACACTATTATATTAGAATGATATTATTTTCAAAATATCTAAATAAATACAAAGTTACTAACAAGGCAATGGTTTTGGAAATCGTCTCCTAGCATTCGTCGACACCCTAATTTATTTAAGAAAACTTCGCCCCTCTGTATAATGGGGGGTAAATGTAATTTGCAATACTTCTTGCACAAAAATTATTCAAATTATATTCAGATGCAAAATCAATTACTGATTGAACTTTTACTTGAAAAACTTATTAAGTAAGAAATTAAATTAAGTGCACAGTATAAACTTAATTAAATGCAAGTGCATTTCATTCATATCATTTAATTAATTGTGTAATACATGTAATAGTTCATTGGTTCGATGTTATATAAAGTTTATTATCTTCTTTTTCGATCAATAAAATAAAAGCTTATTTAAAAATAACATAAATATCAATTTATTAATACTGATCATGCACCTCGTATAAAATACCAACAATAAATACGCGTATCACATAAATAGCTTCTCATAACATTCAACAATAAAAAACATCCTCGTACCTTTAGATGTTATGCAAAGGGAATCCATTAAATTATAATAAGATGAAAAATAGCAAACAAAGAGACCGCGCGCCGCCGCGCCGGGACGGTGCGGCACGGAAATAAATATAATACGAAAAGGTTCCGTATCGATTCCATATTTATGGAGTCAGTGGAGCGAAATTTGAAATATTGTCGAGAGAGCCGCAGATATTAAGGGTACTAGAATATGTTACTGCATAGTTTTTATACCCGTATGTAATACTAGTGGACCCATACTCGCTTCGCTTCGTGAGACCTATGCCAAAACGAAAGTAAAAAGAAATAGTCGAAGTTACTCCTTATTACATCAGCTACCCGCCAGTGAAAGTCCCGTCAAAATCGGTTCAGCCGTTTCAGAGATTTGCCGGATCAAACAGACAAACAAAAATTGAACAAAATGTTATTTTAGTACGTGTATCGTGTATAAATACGTATGCATTAAATAAAAAGCTGTTATTTTAATATTACAAACAGACACTTCAATTTTATTCTCATGTATAGACAGGAGACTTAAGAGTGAAATGTACCGTTCAATCAAATTATAACATACATGTAGGTACGTCCCGTCTGCTATACGGGTCGGCTTTGACCAAGTGTGCTTAGACATACAAGAGATCGTCTCTGATTGAATTTCGGAGTGTATAGTGAAAACCGACTGAGCTGAGCTTTGCCCTAGTCGTCCCATATTCTAGCTAATAGTGGTATGTTTAGATTACAGTGGATTATGCTAAAAAAGAGTGGCAACGATTGGTACGTGGGTGACTGATAGTTGAAGTGTTTATGAATGTTTCCATGCTATATGTTAAATCATAATATGGAGAAGTTACATGAGAAGATGATAATAATAAAACTATTATTTAACTTCCTTGGTAATATCACGATCGGTAGTCAATATTAAACTGCGAGTTTATACTTATTCAGTAATATTCAGTATTAGTTGAATAGTTGCGTATGCGTAAAACTTTTCCTATTATAATATCTATGAAGTCGGCGGCGTAAATATGAAATATTGTCAAGTGGGCCTCTTAGATAAGGGGTTTTCGAATATGCCGCGGAAGTTTAGATTTAGTGGGGTTAGTGCTCAGTGAACATGATCGGGCAACCTTTGTCGAGCTTAGAAGGTTTATTCGAAGAGTTTGAACGAAATATTGGTACAGAAATAGTGAAAAACTAAGAATTTTATATTACAGTATCTGTTATATAGACTTCATGTCGTTTCGTTCAAATACTATTCGCCAAAACAACCTGAAAACGTAACATAAACAAGCATCATCGGCGCTTTCAAAAAACTACTAGTCACATAGCCAAAAAAATAATAGACTAAAAAAAAGAAAAGAAAAGAAAAGAAAATAAGTGACGCACAAAAATCTGTCACGTGCTCGCCGTATACTACCGAGCGATGGGCTTCATATGGTCAAACTGCTACTTATTAACGTACGTCACTTTCGTCTGGATGGCTCCGTCTATTCTTTTTTATGGGTCTGTGATTCTAGTGTACAGTCCCTTATGCCCTTTGCACGACATTGAAATTATCAAACTCGTGTCATAAACATAAATCAAATTAAAAGCAAGGTTTCATTATTTAAATTTTGATCATAAGAAAATATTTTATTACACTTTTATTTATCGTTAAATAAATCTCCACAGCCCGCGGTAATCAGATCTGATTCCAATATAAAATTCAATTCAGCGTGAATTATTCCCGACAAAAGACTTAGAGTAAAATATTCGACGCTTTGTAACACTCTTACACATTTTCTCAATAAAATGCTAACGTATTGGCGTTTTAATTTTAGATTATTCCAAATAACTAATACGTATATACTTAATTAGATATTACATATTTTTTTTTGGAATATTTGTAGGTAATCTTAATTGGGGTAGGTAATTCATCATACAATAGCTGTCAACGTTACTATCAAAATGTCTTTGCTCTGAGCTCATGGACAGGTCTGTGAAGTACAAAAAGATTTCGGACGATAACTATCAAAGATTATATCTATCCACAAAAATTTCAACCAATTTAAATGAAGCAACATCCAAAGTTAACCCTGGTTTATATTGTTAGTATAGGTTTAAACAAGCCTCATAGTACGAAACGGATCCCTAAAACAATGCGAGAAAGAAATCGTCCAAACAGAATAAGTAACAAGGTCCGCCGCATATTATTTTTATTCCAACTAGCAATTTAATAAGAGCACAATATTTGTATTTATTCGTCCTAATGGAAGGAAAAAATGGTTGTTTGTGGGTTTTATTTATTTAATTCAGTAAAATAACAATGCTCCTACAACTGTATATTAATAACTGAAGGGTTAACGACGGACCCCATTTTAAAAATGTTGATACAAATGAGTTTGAGATTTGGCAGTTTTGAAACTACATTTAGAAATGTAGTAAACTAAACTTGTTTAAAGTATATGTTAAAATACATCTATTAGAAAATAAAACACACACTACTACACGTTTATACGTAAACAAGTCACACACAAGCTTACTAGACGACTACTAAACAGTTATTTGTGGATTGAAGGTGCCACTAAAAACACTACCACAGTGAAAAAGTGATGGTGTTTTAGTATATAGTACCTTCAGTACAATCTAAATTTGTTTTTGCTTCGTAAATATGATTGAAGATTTACCTGAAACCAAAATAAGAAAAGGTTAATACAATGATTTTTTTCATTTAATAACCTTGACTACGATCCCACTCGAAGGAAAGTGGTGACGTAGGTAGTTCTAGATTGTAAAAACGCACTAACTTAGAAGACAACATTAACATTACATAACATCATTTATTTTGTCTTAGGAACTAATAGCTCACTCAACGAACGTCAACATTTTCAATATGAATAACATAAAAAAAATACACGATTACATTAAACTTCTTATAGTTTTTAGGAATCTTACTTAATACCTACAGACGATATCTCTAACGGGTGAGAAAAAAAAGAAGATAAGTAAAACGACAACCCGTCACCTGGTTCAGTCTCTTAAAATAACGATGTACAACCCTGTCACGTCTCCGGGGAACATCCTTTTATAAAGTTAACATTCATCTCTCTTCCGCCTGTTTGCACTAGTAGAGATATACTTAGCATCTTTGGGCAAAAAATGAATTTTTAAATTCTCATTCTGTTTGAACATTCACTGAGATTGTGCAGGTTCTATTAAAAGCTACTAAGAACGTACAGATTATGATTATAGTACTAAAGTTACTATGTTGGACTGCCATTCAATGGGTTATAGGTTCGATTTCCCGTGAGGCAGATTTCTTTTATTAGCCTAAAGGGCTCACAAAGAAGCAGATGTGCCTCCTAATTGAAAGTGGTCACCATTGCCAATAATTCGCCGCTCAGTGAAAGTAAAAAACGCCTTTCTTCAAAACCCAATATCTTAGCGCTGTGAGAAAACTTCACAAGTAGGTATACTTATTGCCAAAATTGTACACACGCGGTAGTAACAGTCTATGTATTTAATATATATATGTATATATATACATATAATATTTTCAATCAGCTCTCAATATAAAAAAAAAATTATACACCTTTTCAATACTTTGAACTACCCAAATATTTAAATTTAATCCCGTACAGAACCTAGATCATTTCCCCCGTGACCTTAAGGCACGTCAATTGGCTGCGTTCACTGTAAATAACGCCAAAGCCTAGTGTATCCCTGGAGCGTTCCCTTACTCCCACGCTTATTTATGCTGATACTGAAGGCTGAGTATAAGTAAGATAAGAGAATGATGTAAATATCGTTAATCACGTCACGTGTTCTTCAATATATCGTTGGGGCGAGGGGCTCCATCTTGAATCAAAGTCAAATTCTGCCCTGGTGTGCCAGAAAAATGGATGATGAAACAGCGCATGTTTCCTTATTTTAGTGACCGCTTAGGACCTTTTAAGTTAACTGTCACAGTCTTTTTAATCTTGTGGTATACTGGTGTTTAGGTTTCTATATTTAAATACATTTGGTGAAGACCTATCATCCTATTAACAACCTTATCCATACAAAATCATCTATTGTTCTGTCCATCTATATGCTAGAAGACAGACTCTCAACTCGTAATATTTGTAGCTCAAAGCAACGTTATCAAAACAATACTTGAAACCCAATATCATAGCGGACTATTGAGTAATATTTTGATTTACGACGTCCGATACTAGGATGCAAATTCCCGACTAAATTGAATAGGAATTGTGAAACAATAATTGGCGCTTGCCGTCAAATCTGCTTAGATCGGGTGGTGCAGTATAATCCTATTACAGTTTGCCGGTTTAGTTGCTATGTGCACGGAGGGCAATTTGCCCATTATACTTTGAACAACTACGTAATTTCTATGCTCATATTAAACTATTATCCGTGGTACATACTTTGTACTTAATTGCATGTAGTTAACATGGTAGTTATGTTTTGTTGCACACGATTTCCTTCGACCACAATGGACAGGATAAAATAAGTTCAATACAGTATAATGAAACACTTATATATAGTAAAAACTACCTATAACAAAGCTTGTTAATGAAGAGATTGTCAGGTATTAACGGAAAGGCGCTACGCTATGCTACAAAGACCGCTACGAAGTGCTACGTAAATAAGAACTTTAGAAGAATGCTACGAACGCAATGGCTAGCTCTACGAAGCGATCACTTAATCACTTGTAATGGGAACTTAAACGGTACTTAAGCCGATTTGAGCTGTTAATCCACATTAGGCAACAGTTTTAGCTTACATTTTTAATGGTATTGTGATTGCGATTACGTCCAACCTTTAAATCTTTATTTTCAAATAAATTCTCATTTACATCAAATATTTATATTTTTAATCAACTAATCACCACGAAGTTCTTCTAATTATTACGTATCATTGTGATTAATAGAAAAACAAAAAACACGACTGAAAATTGGATGGATAAAGAAATAAATTATAGCCATTGTCACTCTCACAATGGAAACTAATTCAATGACACTTTAAACGTTCAAACCTGTGAACCCATTTAGACTGCAGATCATGACAAAGAAATGGGCATACATGCAAACAAAAATACTCCCGAAAAACATTCCCTTTCAATCTAGAATAAGAACGAGGAAAAGTCATGAACGTAAATACCCCGTCTCAATGTCGAACAAAAATGTATACTGCCTCAGAGGATCACGACATGGCATCAAATCCGGCCGCTTCACAGGCAATTTTCGCGGCTGAAACAATTAATCATATAGAGAAATGAAGGGGGTTGACGGATGATTAATTCGGACGAACAGATTCCTCGAGGCAGGTGCGAGGGTGGCAATAAACAAACAAAAGTGTTTTCCGCAAAGTGGATGCTATACTATATATAGAAAGCAAGTTCTATTGCTACGAAGTGTCTGGCTAAAAAACCCATATAAGCATACTACTAAAGATCACAAGCCTCTCCTATTTAGTGGTATTCAAGAATCAGAAACAGTTTTGAAGAAGGTTCCGTTAAAAGTTAGTATCTGTCATAAGTTCCTTTGAACAATCATGAAAATAAATTAGGCTCATCAGAAGTTCCTTAAGTTGTCACCAAGTTAAGTATTGATTGCGTCTTAAATTCGATGATTGAGAGTAAGAATTCTACGTCACACGAAAATTCCCAAACTTTTAATATAACATCTTTCCTCTTCATTCTTAGAACTCGTGTATCACATCTTCGAGCTATGAGTCATGTTCAATCATTGAAGAGCTTCTAAGAAACAGATTCGTCTAAAAGAAGACTCAATATTTCTTTCGACTATTACGTAAATGGAAAGTGGAAATGGTTTCAGATCAGATGGAATCTTTGTATAGTAGCCGAAATAAATTTCTGTTTCACTTTCACGTGATCACGTCACTATAAAGGCATAAAGAGCTTTTAATTTCTATAACATTTTAATGAATTGGATTTTTTAAGAGACACAAGAGGCATTTCTTCAACGATATTGTTAATATTTTAAACTTATTTTATTATCTACGGGTCATCACAATATGTATGAATATTTTGCAAAAGTTTCGAATCCGAGAATTCAGAATATCCAAAATGTCAAATGTACGCGTACTTAGATCAGGATGGACAGGTGAAAATAGACTAAAAAGAGGGAAAGCAATTTGTGCCACGCACGATGGGGCAGCCAGACGTAGGAAGATTGAGCGGTGCTTGCTACGAAATTAAAAAATCGAACGCATAGACTGCGACTGCAGGAAGAGAGAAACATGCTAAAGTTTAACTACGAAATCTACATTAATACTTAGGAAAAAAGTAAGTAAAGCACTGCAAAATTCTCAAAGATATTTAGGTGGAATACTTTTTCTACTTAGTAATGAGCATAGCTCAAAGTCCCAAGTCCCAATGTGCGCGATGCCACTAAATCTTTTCTTGTATGTATGAGATAAACCTAACAAGAATATGATACTAAAATTGAATAGTGAACAACTGCACAGTCTACATCAGATGAAGTCAAAATGCATGCATTGCAAACAAGAACATAATCAGGCCAACGAGAGAAGAGGAAATCAGTCACATCCGACTAGTGTAGCGTGCTGTGAGTGGATCACAACAGACAGGTAAAAATAAAAGTTGATGCAATGCAATTTAGCACTCGCGTTTGGCTCGAGGGCGGGGACCGGGAATATTGAGCACTCTACGATGGAAATTACGAAAATGTTTGTCACTGACGCACTGACTGCTTGTATGATTGTTGCAGGTATGTTGCGAATGATGAATACGTATTCATCAGTTTTCAGGCGTTAAGTATCGAGCCGACGTGCATTTTAACTTGCTGTTACGTGACCAGTTATAATTTTCATATGAGTATGATCATTTACGCAAATATGTATCTGTTCTTACCGTTATGATGAAAAGTTGGAGTATATTTTTTAGTACGCGTTTTACAGAACCATGTACTAAATTACACACTTCAAGTCCAAAAGGCTGTTGTCTGTTAATCATCAGTCATCAGTCAGTAACAATTAGAAATTTTGTTACAAGATACTAAGTATTAAATCTTGTAAATTTCCAATCACTTTCTCCGCGCAATGATTGATGTCTAACCATGGTTGGTAAGCACAGTTTAATAGTTATTGATGAATAGTCCATCAAATAAGTAGCTTAGAGGAAACGGAGGCATCTCAGTTCATCTTGAGCGTCCCTCAATATTACTGTTTACTGCAGATGCGTTAGTTCCCGTGGCTATAAAGACTTCATCGCACAAATGGGGAACCGAGTAGGAGCTTACCATTAGATACATTTACGATGTGGAGGGGAAATCAAATTGCGAGTTTATTGCTGGTTTGCATGTGTGTGTGTAAATTTCGGTCTGTTACCTTTACCAATTTTTGTATTAAAGACCTCATCTTCTAAGTTATTGCCCTATGTAGATATTCCGTTTCGAGGTTAATTAAAAAGCGTACACTTTAATTGCATATTATATTGGAATTGTTTTTATTCTTGACGAATGCAACTACTAACAAACCTGCAGCAATAAAACGATGCATTATCTATATTAATAACTATAATTATTTCAAAGTATATTAAAACACTAAGCACTAAAAGGTGGTCAGTAAAACCAAATTCTACTTCCTACTATAGGTAACAAATCTTCAAAGCAATAAGCAATATTTTTTCCAATGTTCCAAGAAAAACTTCATTATTTTATTAGCAAAAGACCCCTTTCCTAAGCCATACTAGACCAAATAAATAAATAACTTCAATAAACCTTTCCATAAAATAATGATAATAACCACAAACACCATCCCAAATACAACATTGCCTTTATTTGGAGTACGACACTATTTTTATAGGCATTACGGCGTCGCAATAATCCGCAACACCTTGGAACACAAAGGAAAATGTATATAAGACAGTCCGGTTCAGTTGGCCGTTTCCTTTCCTTTGTTATTTTCCTCTAAGCTCACTCGAGAACACGCTGCTTTCAGACCGGTATGACAAATTAAAAATATAACGAGGTTGGACACAAAGACTTCAGTGAAACATAATAGAGTAACTTGAACTTTACTAAACGCCCGACGTCTGGAACTAAGTAGGTACTTGTCGCTTGCGGTTACACATTTTCTTAATTTAACGAGAAAATAAACAATTTTTCCATAGTGGAAGAAACAAAACAGGTGCCATATTATTGCCATCCATCATCCATTTATTGTTAGTTGATTACTTACAAAAATATAACGGAGGTCTGTTTGTGAACAAACCTAACTTTTACTTTAGAAATAACCTTACGGGGCGCCGACAATTTTAATTTAAACATAATTTAAACATTTCATATCAAGAACCTATAAAGCACTCCAAAAACATAACGTCATGCAACTAATTTAACGAATAGCGATCCGGCAGTGTAACGACGTATACCTCATTTTTTTCGTCGTGATATAAAAAGAATAAACAGTAATTTAATGTTAAAATAAATTTGGGTATACTTCTAAATATTTTTTAAAATTAATGAAATGAATAAAAGTAGTGCCAAGATTGTTTACCTTTTAAATCACGACGAAAAAAATAAGGTATAGTCACGACACGGTAATGCATGTGTCCGTGCAGTCCACCAAGTTCAATTTATAGCAATTCAGAAGTCACTTGCAGTCCTCTAATATCTAGACGTTGTGGTCCATTATTATTGCTACTACTCTCAAATGTGCATATTTCTCACGATAGTTGTGTTTACAAAATTTTAAGTACCTTAAAAAAAGTTCAAATGATTACTACTAAAAAGAGTAGTGGCAACACTACATTATTTACTAGCAAATTGAATTAATAAACATTAACGCAAAGGTAGACAGTAAACAATAAAACAAACAAAAACAAATCGCGGGTAGGCAAAAATGTATCTGTGTCCGTTACATATTTAAATTCATAGAACAAACGGTCGATCGGCGGTCGGAGCCGGCCTCAATGCGGTGTCACGTGCCAGCGCTGCCAGCCACTCAGACGCACTCAGATACCGGACCCTTAAATATTCATGTCGCGCTCATTGTTTGCTTTTATTAACCACACTGAATTGATCATACTTAAATAGGAGCTATCATAGGCTGCACATTTGTTTGTTCATAGAAAAACAATAAAGATAGACTCGTAGACAGAAAATAGTCTAACACAAGAGATTAGTGATGACTAACCGTTAGTCATTTTAGTTATGTACGTGAACAAGCATGATATAGAAGTAGATGAATCTAATGCATTGTTTATCAATGTACGTTTTAAAAAACTAACAATAGGTACAGTGAAGCCGGATTATAAAACAATAGATAGTACATTCCCAGTTATATTAAAATTTCAGATGAAGCTGAATTCAATCTTGAATACACTACAGAATCCTAGATGAAGTTACATTTTAGAACTTAGTAGAACATTTTAGCTCTGCAAAAAATCTCGGGCTTTTGGTGTAGCTTTCAGGTTATGTGAGCTATTAATTAATTAAAAGCATGGCAACAGACATTGAGAGTCAAAAGGAGGATTTTGCTTTGGTCTCTATAAAGATTACTTTAAGCAAAGTAATGCCACAGCATCTTGGTTTATCGTACTAGTAGTTTGCCTATAATCGTAAGATAGCAAACAACAAAGTTTAAAACAACAATCTTAAATATTCCACGGATTGCAAGTTTGTTCAAACTGTCAAAGTGGATGGATCCAAGGGATGCCGTTCGTCTGCATTGTTTGAATTCCAACCCGACATGTCAATCGATCCGTTATCCGGCCGAGGAATCTGGGTACACACTCGATTTACATACGAGCACCCTTGCAATACAACGTTATAGTTCGGAAACAGAAATCGTTGTTGATTGTATTACTAGAAAATCAGGCAGACGTTCTGCAACATTGAAATTGCTAAGGATATCGAACTAGTATATAGAGTACAATAGTGTATAGAGTATACAGTCTATTTAGCCTATAGTCCACAGAGTCTATAGAGACTATAGTTTGTAGTCTATTGTTTGACATAATGCATAATGGGGAAATTTCGATCGCAGAGCGGGATCACTAAGTCAAATAATATCGCGACAAATTACAGCGCAACTTTATGGATTTTTAAGGCTTTACTCTCAATTTTTCAACCCTCAATGTGTCCGGTCGCAGCTCAGAGCAAATGTTTAACCGGATAGAGTAAACGAACGGTTAACATGCCCTCGAATGGGGAAGACGGATAAACTTAATCAGTAATTCATTATTGAAGAGCTGTTTCCATAGGGAAGGGTCACAAAATTTTGGATACACATTTGACGAATTGTATGAAATAGGCAAAAAAAAAATTCAACGGCATATAAGAGCCGATTACCACCAAATCTTTGGGATGGAAAACCTTTTCGAACACCTTTCTGAATTTGGTATTTCCATGAGTTTTTTTAAAACTCATTTCAAAGATATTTTTAAAGGTCAGTTCTGACATGCGGATTACTGAGACACATGAGCGACCATTTTTTTGTAACGGGAGGTTTTAGAATATTTTTTACACACCGAAAGATGAAATTAAATTAATCCGGTAATACAATAGTATTTGACATTTCCCAAAAATAATTTTCTTGACAACTTCAAAGAACATTTTTGTGCCATCAAATATGATTAGATAATTACTGGCTCAATTAGTTAGTTGCCAACCCTATATTTCCATCTCCTCTGGACACTGTACAAGGAGTGAGAGGGTAGCGAAAGCTAATATCCTGTTGATGTTCCAGCAACATTAATCTTGACCCTAATCGTTACGAGACGGTTAAGGCATACATAGCTACGGTTTATACAGCTTGATTATGATAACGCTTTCCAAAATAACCAAAAACTGTACGCTCACAATCAGAAAATGTATTGAATAACTCAACCTACGAAACGTCAGAAGTAACTAAAAAATAAATTAGTTAACAAATTAATTAATCAACTTCTAAGTTAGTAAGTAGTAGCTTCTGGTTGACACCTGAAAATTACTATTTAGTAAAAAAAATCAACCGCTACGTAAATATAAATATGGTGGGTACATAGTTTCAGTCACTGACAAATTATTTTTGGTAATTTTTTTCAGTCACTATCATAACAGATTGTTTTGGTCATTTTATATTAAGAACTATATTTTCCGCAAGCAAAGCTGCGTGGAACAACTAGTGTCTATAATAATCCGTCAAAGTTTACTGCTGTAACTGCATCACGAAATTCATTTTCACATCAGGCGTCAAACGCAAGGCACTTCGAGCTTTGCCTCTAACAACAAAACGACTAACTAAACTAATAGTTTAAACAGTAGACGACCACAACTATTTCATAACAATGGACCCTCGCGTCGTGAACGCCACTAATGTACCTTGGTTCCGGCATTTCGGTAATTATTACTGTTTACCTCGTACGTAGCTTTAAGTAAATTTTGCCTGAGTATTTAGTACAGTAGGTATCTAAAATCTTACGGTTCATTTACGGTACGTGAAACAAAGTCGTGTTACTTATTATGTATCGACATGTGCATTGTGCTGCTGTATGTGTATAACTATACCGAAAAAATACCATTTATGAATTAATTACACGAAGAACAGTTTGTCAGAAGAGTAAATCTAATCATAGATCTTTAAGGTTTGTGGATGCTATAAAAAAATTAAAAGCCGAAGGATTAATATTGGCTTGCATACAAACTACTGAACAACATCACCTAACAAATGTCAGTTTCAAAGTGTTCTTCAACTACAATATCTACTAAATGAATTTTAATTAATTCAAACTCTCAGCAACATTACACAGTAGGCCATAAAACCAGTCAGCACTTGGTTACAAAACAAAGAATACCAGAGCTGTAATTGTCGTTAACTACTAATTGGTTCGCCGCCAATCCCTATTAAAAACTTCACAATTAGGGCCAGCTACTAATAGCGCGGCGATCGACTCGTTGGCTCCTAAGCGTCCAATAAATGTTGGCTTCACTATGCCCCAATTAACAAATACTAATAGGTAATTTACTGTTACAAAAACAGTAGTCCACATTGAATTCTTCTTCTATACTGATTTCTTAGAAACTAGATCTTTTGCATTCACATATTAGTAAGTTTATACACGAGAAAATCAATAGTTATTCGCAAAACTTTGACATAAGATAGGTGTAAGGCGTAGTTCCCACGACGGCTGACTTGATTGAGATTCCCGAGGTCCGCACTTGTGGTCGATCGAAATGCGAGTGGCTTCGAAGCCATAATGAGGCTTGTCGACTATATCCAAAAGCGTTTGATATCTGAGCCCCTAGCGCCGCGTTTTCGCAGATTATACCCTTTTAACACGATGGTGGAATGAAGATGAGGCGTTGACTAGACGTTTTTGTTTATACTGAAGGAGAAATAAACAACCAGATCATATTACGAGGCCTCCGTGCTTTGCTATCTACATGGTATTTGTCCCATTTATGGCTTCATACAAGGCACGACCCTATAGTACGATGCCTACACCACACTCTAACACGCTGCTCCAGTTTCGAGGACTTCTAGAGGTAGAAGAGATTTTTTATACATCCCGATGACTTTCTATATGGCTTATCAGCTACCCTTCCTTGTGAAATGGATGTTCCAAATTCATTCATTAGGTATATGATCCCATCAAATAGGTTACTCTCGAAACTAGGTCTCTTGGATAAGCCGTGACGTTAAAGATAAGGGAGATGAATAATTTTAAACAACGCGTATAAGTTGGAAACAACAAACGATAAATCGAGCTCCTCCTAAGTTAGATTACTTTCGTGGCCGACAGCACTAACTCTTTAGTTTTTCTAGTAGTTCTTAACTTTCTCAAACTGAGGTGGAGAAACCTCTTTTAAATTTGACCTAAAACAGCCTCTCCCGTTCTTAAATCGGAGGCAAAGGAACGGCATTAGGTTGCAATTCGCTTGATTTTCTTCAGATATATTTAAGATGCCGATGAACGAGCACAAAGTAAAAAAAATAATTTTGTTTGCTATTTTGGAAAATTATAGATGCCTATCGCTGTGGTCCGTCATTTTTCGGGTTTCGAGGACCACACATAAATACAAAGTCTTTATCGAATTAATAGACGTTGATTGAAATGAGCGTTGGACAAATTAATCGCTAGTCACAAAGCCACATGATCAAAAACACATTTGCCTCAATTTCGAAAGCACTGGAAATTTGCAACAATGGCCGATGCACTTTGTATCGATTAATCGCTCCAGGCAGCCGAGAAGAATGGAAATGAAGAGCTTTACGGGTTTAATGATGGCAAAAAAGAAATGGGGGAAAAGTAGAATGAATAAAAAACTGGCGAAGTAGAATGGACGTGTACCGTAAAGGTAGGGCTTAATAATTATCGAGTAGAATAAAAAAGGTACTTCGTATTATTTATCGAGTTTATCTTTAACATCGAATTAGTCGTACCAACTTCAAGCTAATTTTTTTTTATCAGGCATTACACATTAAATCCCTTCAACTAACCAAAAGAAGCTAAGAGAACATACTGTAAATCCCGCAATAAACTAAAGGGGAAACATTTAAAAAATGCCAAAAGCAAGGTCCTTTGAACATTACACGCCACATTTAGCTCCCTTTTATAAGGTTTATCCTCAAACAGGCGGCAACAAAGTTGCTTACAAAATAACGTCAGTTATCCATACAGTTTCCGCTGTTAAAACTGAGTAGAAAGGACTAAAATAGCGTGGGATATTTGCCGGAGACTTTAGCCGCTGTGTTGCTTGCTCATAGAGTTATGTGGGTCATATTTGAAATAGACTACATGAATACTTAGGGTTTGATAGCTCTGAATATCTTAAACTAAAACCTGCAATTTCGGCCATTACCGCAGATTAGGTTTGACTTTACTGAAAATAAAGGGCTATAAAACACTTTGTTCATGAATAAGGAAATTAAGATGCTTTTAGAGCTTTACATAAAACATTTTTATGGCTGATTGTAGTATGTCCTGCGATTTTATCGTATTTTTCAATTGATTAGTATATAATAGACTAAATATTATCTTATGAATAAAACTTAATGTGCCACATTATGTTAAAATGAAATCACCTTAATGTGAACATGAGATTTATGCTTCTAAACATTGTCTTCCACTACTACATTTCCATCAAATCCAAATCTTTAACTATCTAGGCTTTAATAGATAATTTTGACATCGGTATGTAAAAATGCAACAAAATATGTGAATATTTCGCATAATAAATTGTTAACTGAAAGAAATCCCGATAGAAGAGAGATATTAAAATCGGTACAATAATTATGTCCAACTCAACTTCCTGCGCTGCTTGACAACAAAGACCAGAAACAACCCTGATAGATAGATAGGTAGATAAGTCAATTTATAAAATAGTACCATTAGCTGCCGAATTCATCAGTTGGATTACTAGTTAAGGAAGGTTTGCTCGTGTGTTGGTTGTTTGTTTGTGTAGTCCACAAAACCCTAGAGCAGGGTTATTAGCGTGTAAATGTTGATTCCTCTGCATTATTAGGTACCACTCTTGCCTAACATAGAAACTTTTTCTGAGAAAAGAAAAACATGCAAAATAGGGGTCGGTCCCCTTATTACACAATGCATTCCGATTCATTTAAATGTAATTTAACCTGAATTCTGTTAACGGAATAACCAAAAAGGTGTGCGTTATACAAATAAGGTAAAAATAAACCTTTCGATAACCTACGAATAGACTGAAAAAGGAATATTGGCGAGATGACGTGTCTCGCATTCTGATGTAGGATTCGCACATTGATCAACCCTCTTGGAGTGGGATTTCAGTACAAATAAAGGATGTATCTTGAATAATGTTGTATTGGGAGTTTTCTATAGCTCTTCGTTTGTGAACGAAACCTACGTTTTTATTTATCGTTTGTTCATACAGAGCTGTCCCAGAATGTATTAAAAAAAAATTATTCCTCTTAAATACATAGTAACTTTTGCATCGTATCGTAACGTCTTCAACGCATAAGACAATCGTTCACTAAGCTATTGCTGCTACCTTAGCTTTCATGTCATGTTTTTTTCATGTCAGATCCTTACACGACCAACGACTCCAAAAATCAGATGGTATGAATACATTCAAACTTAAAAAGAACCTAGATACAGACGCAGAGAATCTAAAAATAAATCTATCTAGAACAGCAGACAAATGTTTCAATAGGAACATTTTTAGGTCGCTGTTGTACACAACAAAAGACGCAGATTCGCCAACCTTGAGTTCTATCTATCAAATCACTAACAAAAGTTTTCACTTAAATTTGATGGATTTGGACAGAGAAAAGGATTTCCTTGAAGAGAAAGCGACGGTCAATCTTGAGAAGTAGCGAGATTTTATTGTTCGAAAACGATTGCGAGACGTTTGATAAGTTTGGATACAACTGAGATAAATACAGTGACTGGAAATAAAGTTCACTCGAGTTCTTCGTTTGAGGAAAATTGTGAATGAGCGAAATATTTATCTATAGCAACTTTAATATACTTTGTTCGTACTTTAACTCAACCATAGGGGATTTTTATTTTTGTTAATACGGTAAGTATTAAGGCAGATTTTATTAGATAACAGATTGGTATTCTAATACTTAAATATTTGACAAGGTCAAAACATTACAAATGAACGTAGGTACCTTCCTAAAATATGTGTACCACTTTAAAAATTCTTATTGCTTAATTTTGCCTAAAAAAATATCGAACCTATTCTAAATTTAAAATCTTCGACATCTAGTGACACAAAACAACAAGCCATATTTTGTTTCATAAAATAAATGTGGCACGTTGACGTTTAATAAACATCGCGCAAGGAAAACATAAATTAAGTTTATTAAGGCGCCCCGCGTTGGGCGCCATAAAACGGCTCATCATATTGATGGAGTTTCTGATGGCCACACATAAACATTAGAGCAAACTTTGTTTATTTCTGCGATGACATTGGCCGAAGGTAGAAGATGAAGCGGCAATGACTGCTAACGGCTAAACGTTTATCTTAGTTATTTGGAGACATGATATTCGTAATCCGCGGTAACTTTACTACATGAATACTGATTTGTCTCACGCAACTACGCGAATACAACTGAGCTAGCACAGAAAATTTGAAGGCATCGCCTCGCACACCATATATTCCTGAATCCAATTGTTTCCGTCGTAGATGTATTTATTAATAGTTAAGATGTATATATTTTATTCCCATATTATTACATAAGATTTGTATGTTAGGTACGTGTTTGGTGGAAAAAAAAATCCTACCTTGCTTAATAGATCAAACACGTCAAAAGACGTTTACTGTTAAATTGTAATGTCATAGTAGTACCAAAAATGTAATTCAGAACAACACAGAAAAAGCCCAAACAATAATAAATTAAAAGTTTAAAGAGATTAAAGCTGTAAAACAGTAACATCGCAACTAATCTGCAGCAAGTTGAGTTACTGACCAACGGGAGCCATTTTCACTGGCCGGAGTCGTGAAAAACATCAATTTTGCTTTATCAGCAATCGCGGTAGTCTCTTAATTGGACCGTAAAACACAACTAGTTGGAACCCAACAATCCCAAAGGACGATGGACCGCACTCCACTAGTTCAGATATTTGTTTCACTCACAAAGTGGTGTTACGTCATCCAAACTTGTACACATTTGAAATCGAAACTCAGTTTAACAAATTATTGCTTCTCTTCCAACAATATACTAACAATGAAATAATTAAGGAAACTTAATCGATAAACTCTGTGCTTTATTATGCCTGATTGTTTATTTAATCCTTTCCAACGTATAAGCTTTTCGAACGACGTTATGTTGGCACGAGTTTCTAACTCTTGGCCATATATTTGCTAGATATTGGTTTGACGAAAATGGAATTGACAAAAGTAGACTTTATTCACCTAAAAGCAATACGTGAATTAAGTGCACTTTTTGTGACCCAGGTGAATTACCTTAGGTGCTTTAAGTCTACTCCACCGAAATATTTCCCATTTTTTGAGCCTTATGTAAGTACTCCTAGATTTGTTTCAGGTTCCTGAAGTTCAATAAACATAAATTTTAAAAGCACTTTGAGAAGGAAGCGTAGTTGCATACTCTGCAGCTATGCACATTAATAAATTTTTCCTTAGCATTTCTTACGACTTTTAATAACAACTTTTAACGAAGCAGCGTACAAGTCGTTAGCAGAAATCCGCAATTGTTATAAAAATGACTAAGAATATACAACAGGTATAACTTCAGTGAAAAGCATACGTACCCCATATCTACAAGTATTCACACGACAGCAAATAATAACTTATATTACCTGAAACCAAAAGAAAAGAATCAATCAAACAAATTGTTATGCAAATTATTATCTACTTTGAAATTTTTGTCTCGGTTTAGTACACAAAAAATTTTCACCATCGAATCACTCTATTAAATTTGCCAACCAAGCTTTCCTCAAACAGTGAATCTACATCGCAGTTACTTTTTATGACAGAACATTATGGAATACTAAATACTCTAATTTGGTGGAAAATTTCTAACCTAATAGGTATTTTAAAACATCAGGATTCTAACGTATGACATTGTATTCTTACTAAAAAGACCTCAAAAAATGTAATTATTTTGCATTCACAATTTCTGTTCTGGAATTCCAAAACCACAAACACGAGAAAGTACTCGTATGAGAAATAAGATCTCATACCCGCCATGCTAACACCACAATACCGCCAGGAACTTGAACAGACATCAAAACGACCTTGTGGTCACCAGAACCACAAGCAAATGCTAAATGAAACGTCCACAACCCCACAATACCGCATTCTGCGAGTAGACGCCGTCACAACCAGACGTGTTGTGTGATGCTCCGTGTTTTAATTACTTTCGTAATTAAAATGTACGCCGCGCCGTCTCTACATTTGCAGCGGTAAATTGAACGATTAATTTAAAAAGAAAGCATCGCACCGAGTGCCTTTGTTGTGACCGCTCTAACATCTTTTGAGCTGACCTGGCAAAGAGTTGAAAGGTTAAGGATCGAGTAGGAATAGGTGTTTCTTTTGTGTTTTTAATATGTACTAAAGTTAACTCCATTATTGTTGAGTAAATTGGCATTAAAAAAGAAAAAATATTTTGCAAAGCATAATTAAAAAATCATTCTCTGTTTGAAGCAAATTACGGTTTGGGATGGCTAACCGTCATTGAAATAGTTTCCAAAATATGTAGCACCATTAAACTATAATTAAAAATAACATATCTAATAGTATTAGTATAACATCATATCTATTAGTATTCTGTTTCGTTCTAATAAAAAGCACGGATTTCAAAGCTGAACAAAGCTAATGAGTAGACACGATGGGTTTACTACAAACTGTTGCTCATTTATTAGCAACCAATTAGCGGTATTTGCTCATCCTGATATCCGACCTATTGTTCGATCGGCACAGCCAACCAGCATTCATTAATTAACTAAATGTATACATTTGAGCCTGACTAAATTGTAGTTGTTACATAAGCAGGAGTCATTTTTTGTTGTGATGTTTTTGGACATTCATTTAAACTACTACTAGTTTTGTAAACCCTAGTTTCATCTACTTTGCAAATACTATAACTGAGTAAAATACAAAAATTCCCAATCATTTATTCATATAGGTATCAAAGATACACTTATGCTTGCATGAATAAATAAATAGTTTAGAAATATACATTGGCTTTCATTTATAGAAGACTAGACGATGCCCGCGGCTCCGCCCGCGGAAAAGTCGATAAACAAAATATTGATTTCGTCCCAAGGGAACCTATAATCGGGATAAAATGTATCCTATGTCCTATTCCTGGATGCAACCTATCTGTGTACCAAGTTTCAGCTTAATCCGTTCAACGGTTAGACCATGAAGGAGGGACAAACATCCAAACATCCAAATATCCAAACATCTTTACAAACTTTCACATTTATAATATTAGTAGGATTGATTTATATAAACACCGTTCGGTTATGGAACTCATTGCTTTAAAAAAAAGAAAAACTGGAGCAGATTAATTTTCAGAGCAATTTCAGAGTAATGAAAAGCAGAATCCTCTCATATTCGTGGGATCAAAAGGAAAGCCGGATTATATTGGAAATTCTGAAAAAGACTTGGAAATTTGAAAGGACTGATGCGGGCTTAAAAAACTTAATTAACTCTATATTTGTCAACGTTGCCTCAAAGGAATCGATCATCATTGATGAGGTAAAGGTATCTTATTGAAAACTCACGGACGCAGATGGTAAAATTTTTTGATAAAAATAATTTTAAATTAAGATACCAAGAACTTAATCGATAGTTAAAGGGAGATTAAGATTAACTTTAGGGTTGTTACTGTTGACTTAATTATAGTTAGTCCGATGTAACAATTATATTTAGCGTATAAATTATGTTTCTACCTAAAGCAAGTCTGAAATGAATTAAACACATTTACATGGACGGAGTCCAGTTATTAATATCATATTCATTTGTTGCAACAGCTAATTCTTAATCTCCAACACGGACGAGACTATTCCACTCAGACGTCAAAAGATCTAAGCGACCCTTTTCTGCTGTAGCGAGTTCGAAATACGAAACTGTTTTACCAAAGTGCCTTTGACTTTGAATACGTCTTCGCTGTTGTGCAATTTGAGCTGAATATCTTGGCTGACGGATGTAATTACAACTTAGTACCTCACCGCTGCTGGGATGAGGTGGTTTGTTTACGTCACTTACTACCGTACAGTTGTTTCGCGGAAAGGTATTGCTAGGTATATGGATGATAAATAGAAGCCTGCTAGGATTGCAAATGAGTTCAGCATTATCAGGCGCTACAGAGTTATGTTATGTAGCTTTTCCATCGTACGTATTTAGGTGATTTTGAAGATAAATTCCTAATTGATGTATGAAGAAATCATGGCCACAAAATTCCAAATTAACATTACGAGTATGTAAATGTTTCACATCTATAGACCAATTTCAATCAATGACCCAAACGGTGTAGCTACAAGACTTGACCCAAACAAAACAAGCATTGCAAGTAAAATAAAACCATTGCAGGTAAAATTAGAAATTTTAATAGAGATAGAATAGAGAAAAGATAAATTTTACATGATATTTTATAAAATAACGTAATATCTCGGTAAACAGTTGCATTAAACCAACTTGTTGACAATGAGTGTTTAGCTGTATACTACTCACGGAAATATGCCCTGGCTTTGTAAGAGTAAACAACCGTTCAATAAGGCAGTAGTGAAGTTCTTACAAAGGCATCGTAAATCAAACCGTTTGCCTCGACGTGTGGAAAGTTCGCCTCGTAAATTATGGTCGCTCCTGGATTCACTAGCCCCATATTTATGGTTATTATATCGGTGAAATTATTCACTATGAATTGTTGAGAGCTCCGGAATGGTAAATATTTTATTGTCGAGTGATTTACTGTTTCTAATTCAATAGGTACGGCGACCCACGATCGATGACTTGAAGTGAACCCCAGTTTATAAAACCTAATTAAATCCCAACATAAAGCCTACAAAATAAAACAATACAAATGTGAAGGATTTACAGATATTAAAGTTATAGACTTCTAAATTCAGGCGATCCTAACACAGAGCGTTAACAGTGTTAAGTAAATGAAACCAATTTCCTTTACAAGGGACCCATTCTCAAATTGCTGAGCGCAAGCAACACTATTACAATCGAGCTAAGAGTATCGGAAGAAAGGACCGCTAAAGCTAATTCCGACCGTTACTAAGGCCCGTTGAAACGTGTCGTGGATAGGAATGAAGCAACTAACCGCAATCTCATACATAGCAAAGGATACATTTGTGCGAACCACACCCTAAAAATAATAGACTCCATCCTTTTAATTTAACGGTAATGTAAATTTTTTTGTATCTATCTTAATTTTAGTCAATCCAAACCTGGCTTCTGTCAACCGTAGTTTATTAATAAATTTTAGACATGTCTTTTTTATTTCCCATCTATTTATAAGGAGTTAAATTTAAAACATTGCCCACAGCCTTTACTGTCTTAAATCTCTGTGACATTTTTTTAAATACCCAATTACCATCTATTACCACGCAAGCTCCTGCCAAGGGAACGAAATATATTACGTAGCAGCCAGACGCTGAATCAACGGTTTTGTAATAAGCTTCAATTCTAGCAAATTATATTTCATGTACATGGAAAGTATCACGTGATTAATAACTTTTGTATAATCTGAAGGGTTCGTGAAAAGTCAAATCTGGTCCATCCATTTTGATTTTCGTTTCCGTACCTTCTTTAAACTCGAGAATTAAAAGTGAAGTCAATGTAAGTTAAATCCTAAAATGAGAACTCTGTCGCTTTGGTCTGGAAAACTTAGTACTCAGAAAGTAGAAGAACTAAAGAAATACTTATTTCGATCGATTAGAACAATTAAAGTTTTGAAAAAATATAATAAAAACAGTGATGCGACTTAAACGAAGAACAAAACCTTGTTTTTATATTATCTTCCAGGAATCATGAGAGATAAAACTGGAAAGGCAGAAAAGTTTATATAAATTTCTTATTGACTAAAGACAGAAAAGGCACTACTTGGTGATCTCAGAACTTCGTCCAGACAAACTGATAGCAGTTATGAAAGCTCGGTTAAAGTCAGGAGAGCTCGACAGGAAGTTTATTTTACAGTTACTATAGAAGAGTTAATTGAATAGTTAATTGGCAAAGTGAAATGTCAGAGAATCTTGCGATAAGAGAAAACTTTGAGAATCAACGAAAGTATAAAAACAAGATTTTCATTAAAAAGATGTTCGATAAAACAAAAACTGATGAAATCACAGCACACATTGTATCTCTATAATTATCCAATGAAATGTTTAGATAGAATTTATTCAGTTGGATTTTGTTTAGCTAAGTGAAAAATTTAAATTTCGTGAATACACGACCAACTTTCATCGTTCAGTCTCTTAATAGTTTCCATAAGTTTCCTTTCTTTGCGCATAACTGCATATTGTAATCCAAAGTGTCAAAGTTAAAAATCCGAGATAGCCTCATAGCGAATTAAAGTTCATTGTACTCTGGAAATTTCATATTCATTCAAGCAATCGGCAGTGGCAAAGGACCGCCTAATAGGGCTCTCGGGCTTCCTGTGCAGTAAGCAGAACACACAATGGGGAATTCGCAACGCAGTCGCCATTTACGGGTGGAACTTTAGCACCGAATGAATGTTATTGTATTCGCGAATCGATGACTCGACTTCCCTGCATTGAGTGCCATAGTTATCAGTTGGTGTGAATCATTTCTCGCTTATCGAAAGATGATGCCAGTTCAGATCCCATTTAAGGATCGCTACTACGTGAACAGTATAGTGGAATAAGCTATACAAAATAAAATCGTTCTGCAGTTTTTGGCACAAAACCTTCAAACAGTGGACGAATTCACAGATAAACCTAAAATTTATTATTATTAAAAGCCAACGAAAGTAATAGCAAATAGTTACTTTTTGAAAATGTAGCGTCTTATTGCAAATAGAATCTCCAATAGAAACCATGCGGAGCCATAAAGAATTGTAAAAGAACTACAACATAATAATTTACAACAACTAGGTGGTTGCAATTTTGACTTCTTGCAATACACAAAGAATAATTTTAATGTTAAGTTATTATTTATAGTTTAACCTAACATAGTTTAATGTCAACAGACCGTATAGACCTTTTGTAACCAACCGAAACCCACAATAATCCGAAGCCGATAACGATACATCGTTCATCATCCTCCATAGTGTAGAAAGTTTAGAAATGGCAAAAACACCTTGCTACCAAGGTGATTGATGCAAGGGTTACCTTTATTGAGGAAGGAGTACGCATAAAGTATTGTATAATCTAACCACATGCTTCGTCATAAAGCTAGAAAAGGACTTGATACTTTTCGAAAACCTAAAATCCAAAACAATGATAAAATAGATCTACGATTCAAACTCTGCATAAAAACTAGACTACGTTATAAATTATGTACGTTATACTCATATTTAATTCGCGTCAAATTTTGTATTAATACAACTTAAATTTACTGATGAAGAATTATTGTTCAGTAGTCAGTAAGGACACATCAGTTTTACTTGTGATGAAATACTCAGAAGACAGTTTTTCCATTTGCGTCTTTGTTGTATGAAAAACGGACGAAGAAATATTGAGAAAAGTGGTAATTCATGAATTGATTGCTACTCTTTTTTTAAGGGTATTATAAATAACTTTTCTCGTCGGTAACATTGAATGTAAATAAACGCACATTTTGGAGATAATCATAAAAAGGATTACATTAAAATTAAGTTGAGAATAAATGTAATACGAAACGAGTTTACCGGACAGGCCCTTAAAGATTTGAGAGCATCTGATTCCATAAAGAGAACGGGCGTTGTGAAAGTTTTCTCTTACAAACAACTCCCACCTGGACGAGATGAGGTTCGCTTCATTGTTTTGAATATTTTATAGTGGAAATTTGTTTGTTCTTTGTTAAGGTTCCGTACTGAATTCCTTACTGAAACCGTATTGTACTTTTATACAATAAATTTATTCTGAAGCGAAGTTAGAACAAAATAGCAAGGGGATACTACTTGGTTGATTTTAAGCCATTTGAAAGTCACACTACCTTACCGTAGGTATCAACAAATCTCTCAAAATATGTCTCGAAAAGAAACTCCCCAGAAAGTTACATTAGAACCCGTCTCACCAAATCAAAATTCGCAAGACTGACATGCAAACAATTTAAACATTCTTTAATTGTCTGCTATTTTCCATTAGGTACAAAATTATTCAATTCTAGATTCATTATTCTTTCATCAAATGAAATATCTGAAGTGTTTTTTAGGTTATGTTAAACAAAGTCAAAGGAACCCTCATCCAACCTTCGTCTGTACACCGTTCGGTTCTACACCTCTTGTTAGGAGGCAATTCGCGATGAACTTTAAATATTTACCTCCATGTTCCCATCAGGTACGCACAACAACAAAATATGTGTTGAATTTATAACAAGCTTACTGGATTACGCGAAATACCTAATTAAACAGGGCGAGATCTTACGAGCTTTTATATTATGTAATGTATGTACGCTGAACTACTTATTTATAGGTTGAGATAATTGCAGTTTTTGTGGTCATATTAAACATATTAATATCGCCATCTACATACTTCCTGCGGATACACTACAATCTGTGTGTCATGAACCACTTATAAAATTGATAACATTCGTTATTTTAACCACAAATCATGAAATGTAAGTTGCTTAGTTTGTCTAAACGGATGTCTATCCGAAGCCGAAAATACATCATAGTAGAACATGTGCAGAATAAATCACAAGAGCCTGGAAAAAAGCGTTTATCACTTTGAGAAACATGTTGTTATATCAGACGGCTTACATTATGAAACCTACATGAGTTTCTTTGAACTCAAACAGTTGGTTCACAACTAAACGACTCATGTAAGTGCTTGCCGCGTAATCCTTTATGAAGTTACCGTAAAGGAGCTTTCAGTTCAAAGCTATTATTGTAAGTCGGCTTTGACGGAAACGGCAACGTTACTTCAAAGATAAGATTTGTAATTCTGTACAATTATGGTGAAAGATAATTTTGGGAAAGCGTTGCTTCGTGTTCTCGTTTCGGACTTGTGACAGTTGATTGTTTTGTAAACTAAAGATCACTTCCAGTAAAAATTAAATTTATCTATAATATTTCATACTATGCATGCAAACTAGGGCTGGAGAGTGTGCCAAAAAATGTATATACATACGCGCAAAAAACTCCTCCAAAGGAAGTTGGGTAAAAGAAGAGAACTTTATATTGTAGTGTTACATTAGTTATATAAAAGTGGTTAAATCTATTAAGACACTCATTGACTATGTCTCCTTCGCAGCCAATTAACACATTTGTTCAGCTATCCAGTACCTTTAAGTTCAAATCAACCGTGAAATGTGTTTACATGTTACGGTTGCAAAAAGTTGAGAGGTCTATTGCTTCTTTGTTGTTAGAGAAAAATCTGTTTAAAATCCTTTAACGCGAAAAATTGCTGTTTAATACAACCATCGTCAAAAATAGCAGACGCAATCTCATAATCACGCACACATTCGTTTTAATTGAGTCTGTATCTAGTAACCCTACGCCGATCCTGGGGCAGCGTGGCGGAATGCTCTAGGCTTTCTCAGTATTGACGAAAGACCCCACTAGTGGGCTGACAATGAATTGAGTCCACTTAGTAACTATTCATCGCTCCAAAGGTAGACTACCATTACAGTTACACAAACAATCTTAAGTTTGCTCGATGTAGCTACGTAGCACTTATTTGTCCGATGTTCGAAGAGCGTTCGACGAAGATTGGCTCGAACAAGCTAAGATGCCCCTTTAGACTGCCAATGTGCTAATGAGCGAATAATTAGTCTACTTAACAATTCATGGGTACCTTTACTCATCTAAAACAGCCAAACAAATGGCACGGCACCGCCATCGAGTTATTTATTCAGGACCCAACGTCTACCGCCTTGCTACTATCGGTTAATAAACTGTTCAACCTCAGGCTGAGAACCTTCGTCACATTGTTTATTTTGCCGCTTCGTAACCGAAACCACGCTGGAATAGGATAACTTAATGTGATCTAAATAAAGTTTGACCATTAATAATGTAGAAATACGACCCTTTACCTTATTCAAATGTGACGTCACAATATTAAAATGTTATCGGGAGTTAACTGACAGATAACGCAAACGGTCTAAAATTATATTCTTTTGACATATTCGTAGATATATTAAGACACTTGTTAATAAAGAGTTCTGCTACCTTTAATCTGACACCCGAAGTTTTTATACATTTTCTATATACTCGTACCTTCGAAGGTTTTATCACATATTTTTTTAAAGTAACGGTATTCCAATATACCTACATTATAGTTTGACTGATCTGTTACATAATGCCACCTGTCGAATATAATGTAATTCTGATTCTAAACTCTTTAGGATCCGTCTTAAGTATACCTACACAAAAAATTTAATATCGTTCAGCATTAGGGAGGGGCTTATGGACAAACACACGGACAAAAAAATAAGTTGCGAAAAAATTACTAATTGTAATTTTTTTTTCCCTTCTCTCTGTTCTCGTTTCATATTCGACGATACATTTCAAACGATAAAATTTACATCACTCGACTCGATTTTACGTCAAACGAACAAATCCATATCCGGAAAGAAACTACAGAAAGCTTCAAAGACTCAGCACATGTTACTAGTATAGCATTATCATCGTTAAACGCAACATAGGATGCCTTTTCTAGTTGCAGAAATAGACTCAAATATATTCTCGATGAAAATATTATTGTCAAACAACTTTATGCATTCCAATACAGGTTCTACTTATTTCTGGACTCGGAAACCCAAATTATTTATTAATCTGTATGAAACAATATCTTTGTCTTTAAATTTATAGGGTTACTAGAATAAATGAATAAATTAGGTAAATGCAGCGATCACTTATGGGTAAATGTGTTTATAACATTTGGGGTAACTTTTACAGGTAACATATAAGTGAAACAACTTTAATACAAAAACTAATTCAAACTTCAATTACATAAACCTATACGTACTAAACTAATAGTATTAAAGCTTAAACTACTGGAGCAATTTTACTGAAATGTATCAAACTAGATCTAATATAGGAGAGGAATATCTATACTAACAATAAACCTAAAGCTGAAAAGTTTATTTGTTTGAACGGGCTAATCTCAGGAACTACTCGACCGATTTGAAAAATTATTTTAGTGTAAGATAGTCCATTTATCGACAAAATGTTACCTCGATTGTACGGTCCTCTAACATGACTTGGACACCTTGAATAATGTTAAGTAAGACATATAGTATCCCAGGAATTGTTACCAAAAATACTCCTCCAACATATTCCATTGCATTGCCGGAGCGAAGCGAGGGCGGTTGCTATCTTTTATAAAGGAATCCCTCAGCACCAACGTCATGAAAAAGTCATGGTTGCCCAATAGAGGATCGCGTTTAACAGTTTACGACTTTCCTACCCGCAATGTTATCCACTTACGCTGTCGGTTAATTGGATTAGTGTGCTCAAGAAATTAGCTTCGGATCGCCCGGCCCGAAGGATCAGAACTTGTTAATCCATTACGAATAATTATTTTCGAAGGACTACCTTCAAGGAAAATACAGGTAAAATGGTATTAGCTTTATAGATAGATTGTTATATTGGTAATTGTTTCCTCCATGCAATATTCATTGGTAAATCTATTCATCCACATTCACCTTTACAAACCTTGAGCATAAAAATTGGGATCTATCAACTTCAAATCAAAGCAAACGGAATCCTATAAAATTTTTATAGGACACAAAAAGACACTGTTATGTCACCACCGTATATTTTTCATACTTCCAACAAGTAACAAAAAAATCGGGTATAGCTGTCATGGACACGGCTGTGTGATGTACGTAAATACGTTTATTTTTATTATTACAGGTATTTTTTTTTAATACAATGTACTTCTTTATGTATTTACGTCTTAAAATAACTAACAAAATGGATGCACTTCCCCCTCCACAGCGCGCGGTTTTTCAGTTCTCGCTTATTATAATGAACTCTTTAATCCTTTAGCTATACAGTAGTATAATTTAATTTTGGATGTAAACGATAGATTCAAAACTACAACGCCAAACTGTACCCCCCGATTTTGTTATCATTAAGTTTTTAGAATTGTAGGATTGCCTCTATAGAAGTGTTCGAGTCAATAAAATTTTAATGGAGCTAAAAACCAAAAACAGACGTCTCAGCTGCAAAGTAAGTGCACTCATCAAAATTTATACAAAGAGAATATAGAGCTGTAAGAGGTAAGTAAGCGGATGCTGGATGCAAATTTTAGTATGCAACGTGTCGCGACGTCATAACTGTTATGCGAGAATTCAACACTGCAACACGATCTTGCTACTTGACTCTGAAAAGGGTACGTGCTTCGCTTGAAATGGGTATTTTTATACTCTTATAGTCCGCCCCTGAACTTTACTTGGATCTTCTATTCAAATAATAAGAGATTTTATTCTCCAACACATCGAATTGCTTTTGCTAACGTTCGGCGTCAATGTAATTTTTAAACAAAAAGACGGGTATTAATTTATCTGCGGTGGAACTTTGACCATACCTCGTTATGCCAAACAGAACATTAAGCTTTATACACTTCTTCTCCATGTAAACTGTAACTATGCCGATTCTCAAAAAGGGGTACAAGATTAAATCCTATACGTATTACCTAATATATTAGATGACGTTGATGTATTACCGAAAGGCCTTAGCATGTCACGTGGTCTAGTAACTGACTACATACGTTGGCCTCAAATGACGTTGACTAATAGAATTGGGGCTTACGTGTGAAATCGGCTTTACGAATGGTCTGCTAATGAATTTTAGATGTACTAATATTTTTATACTCATAGCTGTTCAGTACTATAAGCTAAATCGATATTATTACGTGAAATGCTCGACTTTTACTCCTATTTTAACAATAATACAGACACATACGTGTTTGTGGCTTGGCGTACTAAAAGTTTAAATGAAGAACAAATCAAATTTAAAGAAAAATCAAGCTCACAGTCTCAGTTTTCCTCGTTAATGTAATTAATAATTTTCGTACATATACCCTAGATGGCGCTATGCTTTAAATAGCACCGAAACAGGTAGAACGATCAAATAAAACACTAAAAATAACCGTGTAGTTAAACCATCGAAAACAGGATTACTAGGAATTAAATTAACGCTATGCTAAGCGAGTTCGCATCACACAATTACTGTAGCTCAGTTATTTACGTAGTACTACCAGATGGCGCGGAAATCAGGGATTGTCCTGGAATTACGTGTCTTGTCCCGTGTCCGAGAATTGTACCGTAGTAATTTTACTTTATTGTACCAGATTTCTTGGAAAAATCTAACAAACGAGCCCAAAAATGATCAGCGTCAATTTTCCACATTAATCTTTACAGATGTTACCTAGTAGCCTAGTATCAAGAACCTAGTAGCCATTAATAGGGAAATAAAAAACCAAACTGAAATAAATTGGGGATATAATAAAAAGATATATTAGCGGCTAATAATAGCGGATAATAATAATAATTAGCAAGTTTCACTCCTGCAATGGAAACGAATCCAATGATCATCCAGATCCTCATAGTTGTGTCAAAATTCTTTAAGCCGTTTAGGTTGTGGAGCATGCCAAAGAAATGGACATACATATATAGGTACATACAAACATTACCTTCCACCTGGCGTAATCGGATAAAAAATACCTATCCTAAACACATAAGTTTTTACCTAAGTTGAAAATAACGGTTACCTTAGTACCTACTATAAAGTTACGGTTAACGGTTACCTTAATACAAATGTCCCAGTAATTATAAGCTAGTAACTGGCAACCCCAGTGATATGTCAACTGTTCTTTCCTCCGAGTAAACACGTATTATTCCTCAAACACAACTACAGAACTCGACAAGATACCGTTGACTATAAAAGCTGTACGTTTCTCTTGAGAAACAACTAATTTTGAGCAAGTTTGAGTTTTGTTTGCTTAAAAGTCTCATGACTGCAACGTGTACATTTGTTTTGATTAGCATTTATTGTTAACAAGGTAGCTAATGAATGACTGCGTCTATTATTAAGGTGTTCGTTACACTTGGGGGGTGGGAGGTCAAAGGCTTTATATTTAAGTACATCATAAATAATTGATCTTTTGTATAGAGGAACGTTCCTTATAGTTAAAAAAAGGAATGGTCGTAGTCTTGTGTTTAATTGGTTTATTAATAACTTAGTTATTTCATTAACTTAGATTAAAAATTATTTGGACACATGAATAATATTTTTTTTTGGTGGTAATAGATATTTTCTCCTAAAGACAAATTTGAGTAAAATATTTATTTCGTGTTAGGAATTAACAGCTCAGTTATCGAAAGTCAAAACTTTTATGCTATTTCTTTATATCTTTATAATAAAATTAGTTATGCATTCATTTATCAGTAATCTGATCCCCTTGAGATGCTTAGTCTTGATAGGCAATACTTATCATAATCATCGAATTTATAAAGGTAGGTAGGTATCATGTGTCAGAAATTAATAGAGGAGACCTAAATCAATTCCATAGGCTATACCTCCCATATTACATCAGACTAATCTGGATAAGACGATTCCCCAGACGACTGAACATAGGTTTCCCATCAGCTTAGTTCTGGAGAGATGACCAAATCCCTATAATCCTCTCCAATATATCAGGCATGTAATAAGCTGATTTCAACCAAAACAGTAATATAAATAGGGCTTAAATTTAATCAATCCTGACATCGCGATCAATTTCGGATGAATTTTAAGCGTAAGAACCCATACAAGGGACATGAGGTAACAGTCTTGGTGTTTCGTTGTAAGGTTCTTACGTCAAAGAAGCCTTCTCACTGCCATCAACTTAATGCTCAAACTTGTATGTCAAGAATAAATATTTCCAATCTTTACTTTATATAAGTAGGTCGCGTTTCTAGCTGGAAATATTAGACTTGCTACATTTCACGTTAGTACCGACTGTCATGTAATTTTAAAGGACTGAGCGAAATAAAAGTCGCAAGTAAACTGTCTGAATTTAATTTAAATTGACATGGATTAGTAGTAGATGAATACGATGATTTAGTTTGAGTATTACAAACTTACAAACTACCTCTTTAAAGTAATAGATATAATTAGATATCAGAAATATCTAGGAAAGCTGGTAAACCTAAATTATTCGCTCCCTTAGAATGCAACTTATGCATTTGCCAAGCTATTGCTCAATCAACGAGATAAGTAAGGCGCCAATCCCACTGCTCCCTCCTACGCATACACTCCACTCAGTTCCGCCTACGGAACCTGTGAGTCTAAACACCTTGCTAACTTGTTATTTCACTACTAATGTTAATTACAATCACAGGTTGTATATGATACACGCAGTGCGCCATCCGTTCTTAGAGTACAAATGGAGATAATTAACAACGACATTATGCAAATAAAATGGTTCATGGTTCAGTATTATCGAGCAATTTTTTACAGAATTTTCTTTAATTGAGAATTTTTATTTATTTGTGTGGTAAAATACTAAAGCCCTTGTCAATCGTTGTAAAGCGGATAAGTATAAGCTAGCTAAGTGTAAGCTAGCTGCGGCATTTCGCAAATATAAGTTCAAAATTGACATCACATTTGTGAAACTCCCGCAACATCGCACCTAAAAGGATGTCTTGCCTACAAAAGCCCTAGACTAACTCATGGAGAGAATTATAATGAAATCTCATTGATAGATTCCCATTGACATCCTTTTCTTTAATGGCACGGCGATATTGACGTCATTAATCATAATTATGTCGACAGGTAAATTCTCCAACACATTACAGTTGCAATATCTCCATAGTCAGTACGCAGGCGCCACTGTCTCCCACGCGTGTCCCAGTTGCTCCTACAGTACCAGACAATTAATACAGTGTACCGCGAGCCATTTACTAATGGAGTATTTTATCCAACCTTGTTTTTCCGCTTTGTACACAATAAATAACAACCATATCTTTCCCTTTGCTAAGCGTTTCGCCTGAAATTAATTAACGGAAGAGCCAGATCATAATAATTATCAAGAAAAGGAACGATTCCATACTAATAACAATGATGTAATGGGATCTAATCTGTACAATAATATTTTTGGTATTAAATTTAGCTGAAACTTTGCGTACTTCATCCTGAAGTTAATTAAGAAAGTTAGTTAATTTTCGTTATTCAATCATGCAAAAACGGCTGAAGAGATTTGAATGAATCTAGGTAGATAATTAAGAGGGTAGTTAGTGTCCCATCCTGTGGGTTTGGCTACAATTTAGTACAGATATTAATATGTTGGGAACCAATTAGATCTAATTAGTAATCTGTCAGGTAAGTTGATCGTATGTCAATCATAACGTTATTGCGCGACTTGACGTCGTGGAATTTGCTATTCCATATTAATGTCGATATTAACCACAGATTGTATACTAATGAATGGTTGAATAAACATCAGGGCGGTGCCATTGACTCGAAGACTAGAGCTTCCGGGTTCAATCCTCGTGGGAACTTATATTCATGTTTCAAAATTATTAATTTGGTTATGGCTTTATTCAATAAACGACTTTTTTATGATATAAGGCGCAATTGTTACCACGTCAGATTAATAGATAATCACGAATCGTAAAGTAAGCGTCGTTGGAATTTTACTTATAAATATATCTAGTACCTATAGTTTACTGTTTAGTTCATAAGTGTGTGAAGTTTCGTTCCGTAAAACCATTCTTCTGCGGGCAGTCCCGAGCAGAGGTTAGTTAATAATAGGCGACACGACAGAAAATGTGTCAGTTATCAAACAGGTCG
>LGAG01001861.1:153081-172313 GCA_001278395.1 Lerema accius
ATGACGATTACGGACGATGATGGGCGACTACAGGCGATTGGCCCTTCCACATTATCGTGCTCGCGTATAATCGCCCATCATGGCCAATAATGTGTAGCAGGCATTAGGTTAAAAATTGAATCTTTTTATAATATGTAGTTGTATAATACTGGTCATTATTATAAGATTCCGCAAATCCGGATAACTTACGAGTAAAAGCTGGAAGAAAATGGACTGTTCAAAGTTACATTGAAATTCTAATTTGGACTGTATCTGTTTCAAAACAAAGTAATCTAAAAAATGTAGAAATCTAGAAATGAGCTTATTATTAAGTACATTGCTTGTTGTTCAGACTATCTTTATAATAATACTACTAAGAGTTAGTGTATTGTAATGATTGCAGTCTATAATTTCCAAACATGAATCAGTGAAATCGTATAATAACTGCGCTGTAAATAACGGGGCTTAATATCGTAAGTAGAAATAATCTTTTTAGGATATAATACTATGTGTTTGCCCCAAAACAAACCGTATAATGCGACTTTGTTATCTGTGCTTTGAAGTGTGTTAATGTATCTGTGCGCTCTCTATGTTTTTGTTGTAAGCTGTGATACTACAGCAAGTACCTATAAATAGTCTATAGTAACTTAAAAAAAGGAGTTGTCAAAATTAATAAAAAACGAGATTCATAATCAAAATGATGTTAAGATTTTCTTTTGGGAAATGCCATAATGTTATCGACAAACAACAGGTTTGAACTATCTTACTAAAAACGTGGAGGTATATGAAGGAACAAAACTTAGAAAATATTTTCTAGAGTAACAACATGAGACATCACGTGATTTTTCCAAACTTGTATCCAGGATAGGTCTGTCCCAGTTTTGTTCCGATAATACTCGTACAATAGTTTGCGCTCACCGCAATGCACTTCTGAGAATAGATTTTCGTTTCCAATGTTACTTTGAAATTGGGTTTTGTCTGAGCTGCAGAACTCGTTTTCTATCAATAAAACAACTACAAAACTCAAGAGTTTGGAGAATTTGATCGAAAATAAAGATTCTTTACAAGCAGTTCCTGGAGATTTGTGGCAAAACGTACGCGAATCAAAGAAGAATTATGTTAGGATTAAAATATTTCACGTCCATAAATTCATAAGTGCCGATTGACGTAAACGCAGCCTTGCTTTGCCAAATGCAAATTAAAAAAAATCTGTAATATTGGTTCGTAAATTATATTTCTGTTAGTGTTATTTAACACTGAATGGAGCGGTTTGGATTAAAAGTAAATAGGTAATGGAAAAAGGCGGGAATTGAAAAATAACATCTGAAAAACACAAAGGGATCGATGGCCGAACTCGCGGTGAATATAATGTTAAACCGATTAGAACAAATTCTAATTTTAAAAAATACAGATACAATATCAAAATTTTATCTGTCTCAAAGAAGCTGGCTGATGAAGATTAAAATATAAATCGTATAAATAAGACATCTGAAGTGAGGAACTGATCAATAAACGAGTCACAACGAGCAGGATAATCATTTTGTCACTTGGCACTTAGCCAAATGAGTCTTTCGCTAGGTTTATTTGAAACTCGTTAGCCATTTATATTATTTCAATAAAATAGACAGATATCAGAACTCCTATCAGTTCTGAGATTAAGTAGTTAGAGGGTTTTGCTGGATTCCTTCAGAATTTGACGGACTAGAATAAGAAGATTAGAATATTTTGTACGCAAAGAGTCATTAATTTATGGAACGACAAACATTCTGAAACGATGTAGTTATCAATAACCTCTACTATTGTTGAGACGACCACCACAGAAACATTGTTTCGGGTATTATTAACAATGACACTTTCGTGTAAAATACATCACATTTTAAATTTTAGCTCAAAAGAGACATTATGTAGTGATTAAATATTTTTCCTTTTTCTTTTTCTTCTGTAGGTTTCCTGATGTGTTATTTACCATCTATGACCACTGATAACAATAGTTGTTCATAATTTTAGTGCGTGAAGTCTATTTTACTTCTCTGGAAGATTCTATTTTATTTTTATTGGTACTAAACAATAGCTTCAAGTTCAGTTTAAAATTTACATCTATTTTACAAAGGACTACAGTATAATCTACTTTGCAAAGTAACATGTCTTAGACTCCACTCCTTCGTGTGTTAGCTTCCTTAGATAAGGAGTCATCTTTTATTTAATCCAAACTTGGGGACAATCCAATTTGTTATCTTATCATATTAGGGGGAAACAAGGGGCTTGTTTATCAGCCACTTCCTTGACTCAATTTGGACTTAATCGCAGTTATATTGAGAGTTTACGTTCAGTTGATAGGGAAACGTCATTTGATGTTTTCGAAAAATCTCTTTGTTTTGTTTATAAATTTGAAATTATCGCAAAGTAAAACTTGCGGCATGTCTTCCTTTATAAATAATTATGATAATTTAAACTTTTGACTCTTTTCAGCATATCATAAAATAATTTAAATATAGATACTCTTTATTACGAGTAAGGCAAATACAAAGTTAATACCAAGTTAACACCAGATGGCATTATGACAAATATAAGTAGGCAGGTACATTTTCAAACTGGGGCGGAACAAACTCGATATGAAAATTAGCGACATTAACCTTACCGTGAGGCGCAAGGGGAGAGAGGCATGATCCTCGCATTAGGCAAATATAAACCCGGTTAAGAGCGAGTCGGATCGTATTGACGCTGGCGTCAGTAATTTTATGCCAGACATTTACGATTAATCAGCCTGTTCATATCTAAGCATGGGATGGTTGCCACTAACCTTCGAAAAAACAAACTCCTGTTTAACATTCCTATACAAATATGCCTTTTATTTAGAACCCACCTCCAATATACATCACATACTTCTTAAGCATCAAAACTATTTATACTAACAAAATGTTTAAAATAACAATCCATATTTTAGAAAAGTTTACTTTTAAGCATCCCATAAAGCCAACGATGAATGATAAAACAAATATTGATCCCAAAATTCCCAAACTACATGGCAAGCTTTGGACAAATAAAATGGCCTCAAAGCCACCACGATGACAAACGTTTCGTTTTTTTTTCTCGTCACAGGACCCTAAAAAGTGGGCCTGCAGCTAGCTGTTGTCACGGGAACAGGGATCGGCCATTACGGTCCGGCTTATGAACGCGGTGGTCGCTGCGGACGATAAAAATTTATCGACGCGGCAGCAACGTAGCGCAAATTTACAAACACCGTCAGTTTTTCTGTACTCCCATTTTTGTTTCATAGCGTTACAATGCACAAGGGTATCTATGATGGCAAGTTGATATTTTCGAACAAAATAATTGATTTACTGGGCTTGCGTCCCCATTGGAAAGATAATACCAACTACAAAATCCCACGCACTAAAATGTTGTTCTAGAAAACAGGCAGTATTTAATTATAGAATAGCATCCTTGTCGGCGGTCAGCAGTTAGACAGACGTCCGTTAATTGCTAAACTTCTAGATCACTGCCTTAAACCTCTAACTATTGGTGCTGTATCCTTTGTGTACATACATAGTTTATGCCAATACATTTTACTTAAAATCAGGTACTACAGCTATTTAGGAGTAGGTATACGTACATAAATTCAACCTTCACATCTACGATCCCACATTTGTATTAACCTAACGGATACTGAAAGGATAAGAAGGTTTAGACGGTGACCCTTTTAAGGAAGCTATCAATCTCGCCGCTATTAAAAGAACCAAAAGGAATTATTGTACAAAACCCTTGGTTCTCGATATAGTCCAATTAGAATATGAACAAGAAGGAACATTCATTCCATCACAGAACGATTCAAATTGTACGTATTAATTAATTGTAAAAATGCCAAAACGAAGGTAATTTAAGGTAGAAATGGTTTAAACCAAACGAAGAGCGACAGTAAAAACAAACAAGTAAAGACCGGGGAAGCCTCCCTTGATCCCAATGAAGGGATCCTAATGATATTAACGCGGTAACATGGTACATTGTTCTTTCCTAACAATACCGAGGATTATTAGCCAAGTAGAGCAGGGACCTTTTTTATCAATTATGATACTATACAAACTATGATAGTTTATCATGGCTTGGTTTTCAAAGGAAAATTATACTGCACAATTGCACATAATTTAGTCCGATCACGCTAGCCAAATCAGACGACACGAAATCAAAAAGATGTTTTTTTAAATATTAGGTAGGATGATCAGGTAAAGAAGTATACGAATTTATATCACCGAAGCAAGTGATAACTAATTTCTTCTCAGGTGTGTGATTTGCTAATCCATAGTTATATTATAAGTGTGAAAGTATGTATTTGTATAAATGTACAGTTTTCACAAATAAATTATCCACAAAATAAGTTGTAGATGTTATGTATTTTGATGAATTAAGCGTGTAGACGCCACTCGTTACAAACCCGCATGAGTGTGAATATGAGTCTTTGTTAATTATTCTTTTGTGAAACAGGATACATCCAGCGTTTTAATGGAACAATGTATTAGCATTTTTCACCATAATTTCCCTGTCATGCACTAAAGGTACCGCCCCAAATGGAACTTTTAAAAATCCCTCGTTCATCGTGCTTACGTAAGAGTGCTCTTAACACCTACCCTCGCATATGCCCTTAAAATTTTACATTCAAAGTTGTTTGGCTTAACTACTCTTTGTCGGAGGGTCCTGTCGCTTTTCCTTTATCATACTCTACATTATACTCTGTACATGCATTTAGCATACGTGCATACATACATTTGGCAATGACGCCATTTTATATTTTACAAGGCGCATAGGATTGATAAATATTGATAGCCCAGAGGCTAAGCATTAACGTCATATAATTAATTTTACCTTATCGATAGTATTACATTTCGCTAATGATAAATTAATGATTACTAACACAAGATAGCTAAAATTAAGTGTTTGCCCTAGGCTTGAGTGATGTATACGTTAGCCTTCAAAGTTTAGTTACGTAACATCAGCCGAATTAACTTATCTTGATAACCTACTCATGCTTTCAACATCCATACAAAATCATATTAGTTTTGGACATGTAATTAGAATTTAACGACCACCCCATTTTGGAAACTGAAATAACTCCTAAAACACTAATGCGTTACGACCCTCTAAGCAAGATTATCAAAACCGACCACAAACCTTAATGTGTAGTTATATTAACGAAGCATTAAAATTTCTGCGTTAATTCGCGCGTATCTTGCATTCAACCTCTTTATATGTTTACCGAATGCTTAATGGGCGTGCGTATCTCGCTTACATCCGGCTCGAAGGACCAACATTATATAGTGTTGGCAGAAGTTTAGTGTTACCGGAAATTACAAGGGGAGATATTTCTACCTACGTCACGTAGTGCTGTGTGATGGCAATTTGAATTATGTGCTGAATTTCCAAATTTTAAGGTAAGGTAATGTATTCATAGCATAGATTTGCCAATAGGGACTATTTGTAATGTAAGTAACTTACTCGGAATGTTAAAAATTTATGCATAGAGAGCAAATACTTTGTATATAATGTATGTATGGATATAAAATAAATGCGAAAGTAACTATCTATGTCTGTCTGTCTACTACTTTTTCGTAACAAAACCGCTAAACCTAATATGATGAAACTTATGAAAATTAGTAGAGATTTCATTGCAGTTAATGCATCTTGTAAAGTAAATGAAGAGAAAGCTTTTACTGCAGCGAGGCGAAGGCGGTTGCTGTTAATAAGAAACACAGTAGATATTTACAGGGCTTACATATTTACTATGAAGATGAAGTTGTAGTGTCCAAAACCAATAGTAGTAACAAGGGACCCATAAACCTTGACTGTTCATTCAAATTAACAAATTCCATCGAACTCGGTGCAACTAGGTGTTCGGGGACAAGTAATCCGCAGTAATGAATTCACCAACGAACATTACCGCACAGCTGGGGAAATAAGCTCATGTGTGTTGTGGCCGTTATCGTGCTCGCGGTATTGCATGTTGATAGACAACGAAATAGTTTAGAATATGTTATAACGAGCCAGTATTGTCTTCTCGAGGATCGGACACCAGAATGATAAGGAAAAGAAAATATGGTTGTATGTGGATGTGTGGTTTATTATGTGGGTAAACGGGAATCAAATTGATGCGTTGTATTGGTTGTGAAAACATTTTGAGTTTAGCAGCCGTCCTCGACATCTAGAGCTACTCAACGATGCCGTGAACGACATGTGTAAAATAACAACAGAAACGATTCTCATTCGTTATCAAAGAAATACAGCATTATCAGTCGGTTACTCTACTAACATAGACAAACATACATAACATAACATTCACAAACGCTTTCCAGCAGATACTAAAGTACTTTTTTGGATGCGTAGTTTAAAATTTGTGAGGAGCATGTCTGTCTCTAATTTTTTTACATTTTAAGATGTACCAAATAGCTTCTAAAATCGTTATTTCAAATAGAATTTTCCACTCCGATAGTCATAAATTAATATCGACTATCGACGTTTACGGCAGAAGCTTATAAAGCCAAACAGGTCCGAACTATATATTCAGAATGAGCCAACTATATTAATTAATACCGATACTACCGATCAACTTGGGAAATTAGTCAGTGCATTGTTGACAGCATTGTAATAGCTTGCAACGAGTATGTAAACCGAGTTTGTAGCTACTTCGTTTCCGAAGATGTTCTTGTTAGAGCAGTTTAAAACGATAATGTGTATGTGGTATTTTGAAAGTTTTCTATCATTCCCACTACGACAGAAACATTTTCTTCTTTCTCACAAGATTTTTCAAGTCTTGTGTAAAAGGTTTCTAAGAAGAAATCTATTAAAAAATAAGGCCAACATAACGATTGCACACCTATCATAAAATGAACATTTTCCATCGAAGTGTGCTGATTACGAAAGAGGCGTCCTCTTGGCGTAAGGAGAGCGGGAATTCTTGGAAGTTGCGCGGAAATCGAATTGATGCGTTCCGTTGATAAATTTTCAACATGCCTGTAATGTTAAATTGAAAACCTAAAAACTTTCTTATCTATAAAATGGTTAGGCATTACAAAAATCGTTTATGTCAACAACATTTCAACGAAATTAATTTCTAACCGTTTTAATATAATAACAAATTAGATTAAGTAAAATTTACAAGCAGAAATGTAATATGTGAGAATTGACTTGACATAAGACACGACAAGGCGAAACAGATTAAACGTCAAGAAATTCTTTTGTTGTATCAGAAAACCAACCCTATTATACCGCCGGGTAAAAACTGCACATCTAACTAGAGCTCGGGGCGAAACGACATGTCGCACAAATAAAATAATTTCAACATATTGAATTGAAAAGGGAAATCCATGCAGCATATTGGCGTACTTAAGGACACATCATGTAGGATACTCAGTGAGAAGAAATCCACCCACCCTTTTCCATGCAAAACGATGAAGCGTTGCATGAACCATATTTAAAAAGCTATTCTATCGTTTGAGAATAGAGTTGAATTTTAAGTATCGTAGAAAATTGATTTTGGCTGCGAAGGCACAAATCACGTTCTGAGGATTATGCCGTATCTCAGATTTATGTATTTTTGAATTTGTAAGAAAGGGCGGCGGGCTTGAGACGCCTGTCGTGTATTATAATCGAGAAAAGATTCTTTTAAAAGAGGGGCCAATAAGACCCCATACAATTATTTTAGGGTTGGACGAATATGAAATTTGAATAATTTAATTAACTTTACAATTTGTATTAGCTGAACTTTCTTTGGGTTGCCACATGAGATTATATTAACAATTATTACACTAAATTATAAACATATTAGTTATAGCAATATTTGTAGCAGTCACTATTAAGTTAATAGTATTAACACAAACAAATGAGATCTCTCAAAAACCCAAAACCCAGGAATAAACATTCATTTCAGTTGGAAATTACTTTAGCTTTTATTACCTTTTGGTAATGGTCACTAGAAAATTATGTAAGTAGGTACTCTGGTTTATTAACACAACATGTACTTAGGTAGTATGTTGTCAAAAATTTAAAATATTTTCATAATGGTAACATCTTGTTAAGCTTTACTTTACGTTAACGAATGACCCAAAAGTGATATTAAAGATCGAAACCAAGTTTTGCACGACGTAAAAATACTGAAAAAATGTTCATAATCCATAAAAAATCCAAAAATATCGGTTGAACAAAAAGCATTTTTGCTTTATAGGCTTAAACGGAATTCACATTTAAGAATGCGTCTGAACATCGACTTATTGATCGATAAGGAGCTGAATTCGTACGGAAAGTTGAAAATTATAAAATCAAAGCAAAATTGTATATCTATTTAACAGAATTCCCACTAAAATCAAGTGAATCGCCTTAACATTAAATCAATACAATAATTCAAATAAAAACATTAGATCCCATAAAGCCTTCGGGTTTGTTTGAGACTTTAAGTTGGTAATCTGGATTAACTGATTTCATCATTGACAATTTTAACTTAGGCTTAAAAAATCTGAACAAGACAGAATACTCTAATTTCATCAAGCACATTTCAATATTATTTATATTCGGTAACTTAAATTAAACTACGACCACGAGTCATAGTTTCTATGTATGCTGTATAGTCTGACACCAGTCTTAGGGCTGTATTTACATCATGCTTAAAATCTGTTACATCGTATACATTTTCCATTAAACATTCAGCTGGGAGATTTTGAATACCTTTAGATACTGTTTTATTGATCTGTAGCCGATTTTACATCGAGATTTTATGCTACGATGCTCCGGTTTCAATAAACTGTTTTAACTTTAATAGAGAGTTATTTTACGAAAGCAAAATTAAATTAAGAATGTCAATGTCTTCAAATAGTAAATTGAAGTTTTGATGAGAATTGTAGCAAATGAAATAGAGCGTGATTAACCCATTGGTTAATCACAATAACTTTATTAAGTTATGTGATAATTTAGAACATAGTTATAATGGATGGAAATCAAAGAAATAAGACCTCAAATAAATCCATTTTTTCAGCGTATAGAAAATTTCATTTTCGCCTGCAATAGTAAAATTAAAAAAAATCACATTCAGTGAACGTTAAATATAATCATAATTATCAATAATTTCATAGTTTTTCACAACTCATTGAAAATAAGAGACAGGAGGCGAGACTTGACTTATAAGGTTGCTATATTTATCAAACCCTGCATCAAAATTGCCTTTGAAGCATTTTGACTCTTTTGAAACTCCCGAATCAGTGAACTAAAAATGATCTAAGTAAGCAGAAAGCGCAAACATTATTTATGGAGTCATCCTAAAAATGTACAGATTTCGAGACCGACGAGGCACATGATTAAAGGAATATTTTATCAAACATTGTAAGATCAAAGTCTTGTATGCGTATTCAAATTTCACTTTAACATCAAATTCATCTTTATAAATCAGTACCTACTATTAATTTAAAGACATTTTACAAATAAAAAGGGGCCCTTTATGGACGCAAATCTTATATATCGCTTCGAGAAGGGTAAGTTAGTTTAAATGTACATATTTAATCTTACACCTGTAAGTATTGATGTGTTGAGCGGAATGTAGCTACGTTTAATTAACAATTTCGACAAAGTTGCGGATCAAATTTAGAGGCAAGACTAACTCTAATTATGAGCTAAAATATCCGAAGCATTTCTACTCGGATCCACGTTTTATCAGTCGAAACATTCTAATAATTCTCTGAATTGAATCAAATGTTGGTTCAAACGAAGAATTTCAGTGATTCGTAGCGTGAAATTTAATACAATTAGTAGCCACAGAGCTGTTGAAGATATTTGGCGGAAAATTGACAGAACTATTTCTACAAGATTGTAATTACGAATACCGATGTTAAAATTACGCAAGCAATGATGATCCACCGAGAGTATTTGACAGACATGATATTGTACAGTGCGAGGTGCGTGATAAAGTTTTAATTACATTCCATAACTTCCGTTGCTTAGATATTTAAATTTAGAATAACACAAATCGATTAAATTAAAAGGAACTCTTACGAAAAATATAATGTTACTTTGCAAAATGAGAAAATACCTAATTAAGTAATTTTCATGACTTTTGTCATTTAAATACTTGATTGATTTAAAGCTTTTTTGTTAAATACAAAGTCTTCTACTAAAGATTGAATAGGCCCAGTAAGACAGGTTTAAAAAACCTTTAACGCTAAGATACTGTTCAAAAATCGTACTAAAACTTCAAGTTTCGGTTCTGACACTTTATTTCTCCCTAATTCTCCTAACAAGAAGTTACTGCTCAATTTAAGCTTAGAATCCAAGATATTAGTCTTATTTAAGTTTCGTATTAAGAGAGCCAAGACAACGACTAATTCACACTTCATAATAACAAACAAAATGGACTCGGTAAAACTATCTACGTACCGTAAAAACAAAAAAGATCAGCAAGAAATTCTTATGAAAATATATAAAATTAGAGCCAACAGCGAAGCATAAATAGCTGAAAAGCTTTTCATTTGAAGTAAAGTACAATAAAGCTGTTCCGAGTACCGTTTCTGTTGAAGCGATATACTATTTCTCGAATTAATACCTTTGAAAGCCTTTCATCGTTTATTGAAATGAACGACAAAAGTCGGGTGAAGTGATCGTGAAACAAAACGTAATCAGAGTTAAGTTTTGTTTAATTTTATTTGTTTGTATTAATCGATAGGCTATATTGTTATCAGATGTAGGTAATTAGTGTATTATAGTCTTTTTACAGGATTCGGCAAAGTAAACAGAAAGAGACAGAGATATCGTTGGTGTAGGACGATTAGGACTCACACATGAGAGGAATCACAGCCGAAACTGCTTATATTATTTGATGTTTGTTCTATCACCTTTATATTAGTAGAGTTATGTAATGGACGGACCAACGGATAATGGACAACGGATGTGGTCATTAGTAGGGTGTCGTTGTTACCTTTTACGGAAGTAATTCTAAAATACCATGAAAATTTGATCAGCTTATAAATTTTCAGCATTTTAATAAAGATTCAATCACAAAATATATAGATGCTTTAAAACTTAAAGCTACAAGGTAAAACGAGCTTAAAAATAACTTTATTAAAGTTGTCTTTGAAGTAACAACGAAAACAATGGCTCTTGCACACTGCTTGTTTAATTTGGACCCGACGCACCTTTGTGCCGGTGTAAAAACTTCTCTTTACGTTCCCTAATATCGAATGATAGAATGTTGTCAAAGGAAACTTCACGAGTGTGTTTTACGTCCTCATCCGATTTTTGTCACTTTTGTTACGATCAAGCTTCGCCTCCTGCCTTTTATACTTCACATTCTGTGGTCTCTGTGAAATTCGACATGAAAAAGTAAGAATATACAAAGGCTTATAAAAAACGCAATTAACGTGATTTTAGAATATTAATCTAATACATAAAGATCCAATAAATAGTAGCTTCAAAATACATCTAATCTTTAATGTAACTCCAGATCTCGAATATAACGATTTACGTTTAATAGAACAATGTCACTGTTAGACTGCGTCTAAGCAATGCTGAATAGTGAGTATAGAAATCAATGGCGTACCTTAGCAAGTTCAATTAGATCCTGTGAAACTTGTGACGTTTTAGACGTAATTAGTAAATAGTTAAATGTTTTATACCAATCTGTTCCTATTGTGTACTACTATATTGCGTTAATCTGACGAAAACAAAACAAAAAATCCCCTGTAAATGTTATAGAAAGCTGAGCTATATTTAAAATCATAGGTCGTAAAGGTCTTTCAATATAAACAATATAATTAATAAGTAATTGCAATAGTTAATTAATATTGTTTGACCATACAAAAGCAATAATAAGATTACGCGAAACCATAATCTGCTTATAAATATACGTACTAATGAAACAGATTATTCCAAATTAAATTTGAAGGTTTTACCATAATACATGTTCAAACGAAGCTTCGGTTTTCTATTTGTAGAAAGCAAATTGGTTTCAATAGAGGCGATGAGATCCTAATTTATCCATTGAGCTGGCTGACACACTCCACGATGCTAATTCTGCTTTTAGTCCATTTGCAAATGGAAATCAGGTGAGGAGGACGATCCATAATAGTTTCATTTAACGCTTTGGTAGTGCTGAACTGGATACATTTAATAGGAATGCCACAAGGTACCGTTTTAGATCCAAAACTGCCTATTTAATTGCTATAACTTTCCAAACATTCTGAGACAATTTTCATTGAAATCCACCGTTTATCACAAAGCTTAATACAATGTATATTCAGTCTTTAACTGAAAGTATCACGCAAATAATACAAACGTTTAACATCTTTAAAGGGATAATAAAAACGTATCACCCAGCAAACACGCTAAATTCCCTCGAAGCTATCATCGACGAACTCCATTATAAAAAGAAAGTAATGGCTGAGGGGTTGATAAGCATGCTTATGCAAATTTCCATTTCCATAACCCTATACAAACGTCTAAACGGTCTAACCTGACAAAAGCCATTGAAGGTTTGCGTGTCGGGAGAAAATGATCGTTCTACAGTTGTCCTCACAGTTACGTAACAGACAAAGAATGACACGGACCACGATAAATCTTCGTTTTGCACACATTTTTAACGACTGCTTTACGTGCTAGCCTCGACGTGCGCTTTAACACCACTTGTAGAACTCTTAGGCGTAGTTCTGGTTTCAAGTTCCACCGCGTTTATGTTAAAGAATCTTTCTATGGCTCACTATCGTTTCTTCTAGCTTTTGGATTACATAAATTAGATGTTATGTGTGATCTACAGCCATTTTCCTATGCCCTGAATACCCAGTAGATAGTCTGCTTGGTTGCCTTCTTAAAGTATTAAAAAGTTATTTTCTAATACTACTTACTCTAATAAATTATACAAGACTAAAAGGAAAACTTTCTTATTCTTTAATTTCACAGCGTTTCTTTACAAGCACAGTTAATTAAAATATTGTCAGATAGGAAAATCTCGTAATTCATGCTCTTTGCCGTCCTTTGTCCTGACAATCTAAAAAGCTTCTGGAGGGAGTACCTGGAACAAAAGAAAAATAATTTTAGTCCCTTGATTTAAGAAAACAATAGTTCTAAGATATGTACATTAATTATTTTCTTTATTATTTGTATAAAATGTAAGACCAGCATTTATTTTGTAAATAAGTACATCAATTTATAAAAAACAAAGAGGACCGTGGGCGTCTCTAAGCAGTTTTAAAGACGTTTATTGAACTTGCTTTCTCTCACAGAGAAATGATTATAATCAAAATGATGTACGAGTTATATAATTTGTATGCTAATCACGTCCAAGTGAAGAAACACCACAACCAAGAATGACTCTATCACATAAAGGCTGACTGAAAAAACAAAACAGTTTCTTCTAGATAAAGCGTTTCTTTCGATCTTTAATTTTTTGCGGCGTTAAAGAGTGACGAAGGAACTAATGAGCTACGTCTTATAATCCAAGAATTACAGTATCACATAAAAAATTTCACTGAAATAATAGTTTCTGTCGAACTTAGATACTTTCTGTTTCGGCGTTAAAGAGAGACATAAGAATAAAATGAGTTACGTCCTAGTCTTAAAGTCATTTACTCTAACAACAATTTCAATCCCAACCCTTACTTATTCGTCGCTACTGCAACGTTTACGTGTCAGCAATGAGACACAGGTCGGTAATTTCCCAGATCCACCCCAAATTACAGCACCAACAACAATAAAATTCGCGGAGTACTCATAAACCTTCTAGTTCAGTGAAAGCTTGTGAATTATCTATGAGTCGTAAAAGAAAGGTCTGTCATCGTATGTTTAATACAAACTTATTGGGTTACGCGTTTTCGTGTTTTGGTGTTCCGTTTTTGGATTTACTGTCTTGTACCAAATTGATTTTACATTCCACAAATGTAACTCAGCTATCCATGTTTTAGTAAGAGACTAAGGCCTATGCCTCATAAAAACTTTGTTAAGAATGTTATTATCGCCATTTATTTTGTTTGTATTTTGATTCATTTTTAACTGAAAACTATTTTTTTTTAATTTAAATCTCTATTATTTTTAAATGATGTGGGCACATTATCGTACAGGTGAATGAATGGATTATTTGCAAAAGCAATTTGCAAAGTGAATTACGTTCAGTCGCTTGCAGTTACGTCACAATATCGAAAATGTTCGTTAAATATTACGTCAAATTTTACTATTTTTTATTTTAATAATAATTTAAGAAAACCTGTAGTCTGATTAGGTTGTTGGAGGAAAGCAAATTTCATGCAGAGGAAAGAGCTTCGGCTTACAACTTCAGTTTGAACGGAAACTGGTAATATCTGCTTCAATCCGGAGCAAATTGGATTGGACAGCTCCGCAGACTTCGTATCGAAATAAATAAAATATATAGTTTCCAGTTCCCAGGTAACTGTGAATTTTCAAATACAAATGCAAAGCAAACGTGTAAAGGATACACTTTGCATCCTTATGAACAAACTTTATTTTCGTTCATGTTAATTTGGGTTTTAGTAACACACATCATTCGTTTGTTTTTGTAACGGTTGATTGAAAACGATGCTGTCTTTGCCTCTAGTCGCCAATACAGTTCATAAGCCGTGCGACGGTTTTCGAAGTACTGATATAGAAAGCACCTTAACATTGGCTTTTAGAAGGGAAGAAAAGGATTTTTCTATTCTATGTTTGACAGCAGTAACATTCAATACATCTGCAGATATAGAAGTATTCCTCCGGGCATACATAGTAAGTGTGAAGGCAGAATGGGATTTATTGCAACAGTTATTTTCATTGCGACACAGAATAGGCACACGGATGCATTTTTAAAATTCTCGTTATCGAGCTCGCCCTCAAACTGTACCGGTGGGACCTCTTAATGGCTTTACACGGAACACCATATCAAGAGGAATTAACGTCATTTTTATTTTTTATCAACTGAAAAATCACAGTCAGTAAGTCAGAAATAGAGACCTTAGCCACGTAAAGCCTACTGAAATTACTTCTTATAACATGTTCTAGACAGCTTACTAAAACATTCTATTTTATATAGTAACAATATACTATGAGCAACGTATGTCTCGAACAAAAAGCTGAAAATATTATATCTAATACTCTTGACATTACAAAACAATACGAATATACCAAATCTTTAACGACCTTTATCTAAACTCAGCATGATACACGTTCAAAAGCAATTAAGTAACAAATAAAATGAACAAGTAATTCCAACTTCGTAAAGTCTCGCTAACAGGGATCAATCTTGTAACGTAATCTCACGTACCCCTCATCCTCCGTTTCGTCTGCAAACACTTTTAGCTGGATAAGTAATCCGTCTTACGAGTACGATATGTCGACACAACGTATTATTCCTAAAAGGGAATGTTTACACTTCACGATATCTGTACTTATATCATTTTGTGACTGGTAAAAGCGTCGGTCAAGTTTAACTCTATACAGCTGCTGAGATTGAACTACTCTTTCAAATAGTGCTAAGCTTTTAAAGGTGCTAGGGTTCCCAAAATCTTTTATTGCTTAATATCTTTCACGAATTTATGTACGATCACTAAATTGGTTCTGGGTTCAATTCCCAGTGAGGCAGAAATGTTAATAATTACTTCAGTTTCTGTTTTTGGTTAGGGTTTAAACCCTTTGTCTATGTTGTCCATGGCACCGACAACAAGGAATCCTAGGGTTGGTCTGTAAGTGTGTGGCTTTAATTTAAATGTAAATGTGCCTTTAAATTTTTATTTTTTTTAGGAATAAACCAGATAAGCAAGGTAGTAATATTTCTACTCTAGATGAAACAGGAATACCAACAAAACAAAGGCTTCTAGGAATAAGTTTTGGCTTAGCTAAAGATTAAGTTTTTTTCTTTTAAATGGCCAACCCTACTGGCACAAGGTTATGAATAGACATTCCAGGCAAGTCCACGTGAGTAGCATCGCACCTGTGCCCGACTTCCGATATGAATATAGTTCGAGTTATGTTGAACATGCGTATGCGGAATGCAGTAGCATTTTTACCACCTTATCAACTTGACAAAGTGTATCATCATTCTTAAAGTGCATTGCAGAAGTGTGGCGTAACCTAGCACCGTAGCTTTAAAAAAAGTTTAACTTGACACCAGAAAAAGATTTAAACGAGACAGTAAGCCCAATGAAGTTAAAACTAAACTCAATAGAACTAGAGGCTCCAATAATAACAAATTTCAAATAATGAACGTTGTTATTTTTCTGGCACAGTCATTTAAAAATCTTGTAAAGAAAGCAAAATATTATGACATTTGTTATAAAACTAAATTACTTTGAATGTGCGAAGACTTGGGACTCGACCAGTGTTGTAAAGACTAGCTCATAATGTAAAGATCTAGTAGGTACTTAAAAGTCGTAATCGTTGCGAGTGAATACGTTAATGTCCTCGTAATTTTGCTACGTCCCACATAAGATGACGCGTAACCCGTACGATAATTGGAGGCGCTTGCCAAAAAGAATTCGGCTCAGCTCATTAATGATGAATTGTGATCTTAACGAACGTTCATTTTATGGACATTTAGAAGCCAAATGGGTTAATGATTTAATGTGATGGGAATGTGTAGTGTCTGTTCAAAAACAGATTATAGATGGATGTCTAGATGGAAAGTGGTAATCACCATACAAGGATACCATGGTAACTCTGAATGAGATCTCTTATTACAACTTTTTTAAGAACAATATTTATTTTTTCCTATTATATGTAGAGCAAGATTCACAAGAATTACAACATCAAAGAAAAACAGAAGTGTCTAAATACGACAACATCTTTAACATCTGCTTCATCGTCCATCTTCTACGGACGAAAACAATAATCATTTTCAGAACACTACATTTGAGTTCCATTAGCAACGACTCTTCATTTTAACTATACTATGATTATGAATTTCTCGGTGAAATTTCACAAAATGTATCCGACCTTTACGGTTCGAACTTCAGCCACGTTAATCCAAAGGGTTGTTACTCCCAATAACAGGGGTTTCACTCACGAGACCCATGTGCGCTAATAAAGTGCATCCAACCTAATCACCCTTACGACGCCTCTGGGACGAATAGAGTGGCTAGTTCAATATTCTGCCTAATCTCGCTAATTCCAAAATGGACGCGAGCTTAGGGTACTGGAAAATACCTTTGTGGACTGGTTAGTTTAAATAATGTACTAAGGCAGACTACCTAACGATGCACATCTCTTTTAGGTACATTAGGTAAGAGTATCTTATTCACAGACAATGTAAAATCTTCGTATTTTCGTAAGAAACAATTGAATATACAAAGTATGTAAAAGAAATTCTTGCGAATACTTATTTTTACAAAATGAACTCTCAGGAGGCTCTACAAATCAAAAAGGAATTCCAACTCAGAAAGGAATTCCAACTGCCCTATAAATTATAATTAGATAAATATTGTATTAGAAATAAGAATCACTTGCTTTGGTAAATGTAGCAACATCTTTTGAATACCCAATAACCATAAAATTTAACGTAACTGAATAAACATAAATATGGATTTTATCAAACCCTGGGCTCGTTAAATATTTAGCCAAAATTACAAATACTTTAATGTTTATGTGTTAGATTCTTAACCAAAACTTCCTCATCTACTTTTCGTTTTATACCGATTGAAAATCTAACATCGTTTGCCGAGAACGTGATTGGAGTTCCGAGTTAAATTTGTGGAAGCAATAGCTCGGTAAATTATCTGTTTGACCGTTTACCGAATCATTATGAGTCTGTAAATGTTGGTCAGCAAACATCGAATAAAAAGAACTAGTGGACTCATTGTTTCCAGATAATTTCTTTGTTTCATCTTCTAAAATCCGAAATTAAATTCTCCTGTAGTTTTATCAGAATTTTATCCATTTGCATTGTGATATATGCACTTTCTTTTGAAAATGTTGTTTAGATTTATAAATAAAACCTTAGCTACCTAACTTTGGAATTAGTAGTTCAACCCAAAAACTAAGAAAAAATTAAACTAAAGTCATTAAATTGAGGCCAAACTTCAGACAAATATTACTGGCTCTAGTCACGATTGAATGACGTTTAAGGTTTTTGTCCGTCACGTAACAATAGAGCATGGATTGCCATGGCCTCTCCATGCTTCCAACACGCTAACTACAGCTCTCAGACATTCTAAATCCTCGAGATAATAACGACTTTCTATCCCCTTGCAGTTTAAGGGAACGTACGTTTTGGAAACAGAAAAAACTGTATTTTAATATGTTTTACGCCTGGTCCAGACAATTTTTGTGCAGAAGCAAAAAAAGTGAATTATGATAAAATAGTCAAAAAAGAACAAAAAACTACCGTGAATTTCTCACACAAGCAAGGATATATCTCTAAAGTTCTTATATGTATATAATGAAATTATGACTGTGTAAGGATATTTCGTTAATTACAAAGATAACAGATAAATAGGTGCAATGAAAGTTATCATTGATAGGTACTGTGATTTTCAATAGGCCCTTCGCAACCACTTTGCATTTCAAAATACCATCTTAATAACCTTTAATCGCAGTAACTGAACGTCGTACAATTCTCAGTATTTATTGCATTTACGATCGCACGACCACTACCAAAGGCCTAAGCACTAAACCGCGGCATTTAACGAAAGCCGACGAATCGTACGACATTTGTAGATCGCCAGCTAAATGCCACTTGTTCACCTTTATTATTCTTCGAACCGTTTCGACTATACTACAGTCTGGATAACTCCACTTCATTTTGACGAGAATGAAAAACCGACTTTTTATTGGTCAATTAAAATGGTAACGAGTAATCACTTATTTTATCCAGCGCATTTTTATTTAATTTTGTAAAAGTATTGAACTTTCTTAGTTTGGCTCATTTCGGGCCTTTGTAATGGTGAGAAAGACTGTGAAGTGCTGTAAAAAAAATTGTGAGCATCTAAAGTTTTTTAGCGATGAAATTGATGAAATAACTGTTAAGCTATATGCGCTGGATAATACATAAAGTTAAGACCAAAATCGCTAAAACCTCATAATCGTGTCAATGGCCTTACCTTTGAAATAGAATCAAGATAACCGCAACTTTACGCTCATCAAAGTTGTCGTTATGTTTGGCGCGTTGCCAACGAATACCTCCACCGCTGCAGCGAACTAAAACGAATTTTTTAAACTCTTGACTAAACCATAAAAAGCTTGAAGCGGCTGAAGCGCTTTAATACCAAAACGCAGATGCCAATAAACGCCTGTCAGCGCTTACAGCGATTGAAATG
>LGAG01001861.1:177269-187595 GCA_001278395.1 Lerema accius
TAGTAGGATGTATATGTGATAAAGAAACATGCAATACTATTTGTAAGCTATCGTTAATTACTGCAAATTAATAGTAGACAAAACACACGGCCTTTAAAAACGGAAGTGGAGTAAAAACAAACGAAACCTCATATTATTAGACTGTACATTGTATCACAGAAATTGAAATACATACATAGGCTCTAAAAACATTACTCTCCTTGTGGTGCAGTCGGGTAAAAAGCAACAGTATCAAAAGTTACTGTTAATGTATATTGTGGCTAAAACGATACTCAAACAAGAGCTCATTCATCAACTAAAAGGCTTACGATAAAAGGCACGCAGTTCAGTTAATTACAAGTTGACGCATACAATCATGCTTGTCGCATGCACTGTGTCATATTAAACAGATCCAATTAAAAGATTTGTATCACAGTTTGACGCTGTTCTAGTTTTCATTGGAATCATTGACTGTCTACTGATATTCTAGAAAGGGAAAATTTATTTATCAACATCCTGAAAACTACCTATATTATGAATTTTGAGAAGGTTCTTATTTTTAAATACCTTCAAATTAAATATGTAGAGATGTATGTATGTGTAGTTGTTACATTTTTTTTTAAATGATTAATTTCTATTAACTCATCAAACAGGTACTAAATAATTATGAACAATTTCTACATCAGTGTAACTCAGTGACTTTAACATATTACTCGGAATAATCAACGTCTAAATAATTTCAAAACATATCATGCAATTCAACTAATTTATTCAGTGTACGCATTCACTAATGATTGGGCGTATTTCCAGGTGATATAATACAAAATACAGCGCCGGCTTTGAATTAACCTAATCTAGGCCGGAATCCCAAGGTAGATCATCAATTAAACACGGTTAATGCGCACTGCCTGATTAAGGAGAAAAAAGAAAGGTAGGTTGAATTTATTTATGTTAAGCTAGAGTACCAACTGGGAGCAGGCCAACTTCTACCTAAGCTTATTAAGGTCCTTTTTACACTTTTTCTAAACGCAGTAACGATGACGTTAACATTTCACTAGTGTTCATGTTGATTCATACAAATACCATCTGCAACATGCGCTGTAAATGCACAGACGATGTGTATAAAAAATACGCGTCGGCGCGTTTAAAAAATCATTGTGTGCAAAGGCCCTTAATCCCATGGCAACCTATCAGTAAATCCTTTAATGTAATATGGTCGACAAAGTTAAGCACGTTGGACAACACAGTTAACCATTAACTAGTTTGCTGAAATAAACTTTATGCTTCCTCTTGGCCTTCTCCATAGAAAGGAAGGACCCAATCCTGCTAGTTAAATGTCAAACGTAAAAGTTGAGGCACCTTTAACGATACCACGTTCTATGCCGTACTAATATCTGCCCAATCGAACACACCTCTAGTCCCTTTATGTGTGTAATCAAAACCTTTCAACAAAGCCTTTTCCCTTTCATGTTTATACCAAAACTGTTCATTATAACTATGCATTTATATCCATAATGCCCTTTTACATTAAATCGTATGAGCCATTAAACCGTACGGACCATTGTCCGACATCAAAGATTGTATCAGCTGTCAGTAACACAAAGGGGTACCGTATAACGTGTACAACTGTACACACACGGTTGGTGAAGCGATCGTTTCACCGAAGGCGAGGCGAGGCGAGGCAGGAATGAACCCATCTGTCTCAACATTATATCCGTTCCTCTTCCAGGCTTAGCTCTACAATAGCTACTTCTTCGACAAACTGAGTTATAAATACCAAAGACCACGCAACCCAAAAATTTTCTTGACACACAGTTTTGAGGACGACCCTTAGACGCAAGATGAAGATCTTGAGAAGACAAGGAGGATAGGCATTGACGACATTAGAATTACTAACTAGTGGCTGGCCTAAAAGTGTAGGTAGGTACTAGGTCATAATCAGATTTAAAAACAATAAAAACATGATTACTGTTCGATAAGTATTCTACATTGAACACCTTTTTTCTGAACACTGGCAATATCATAGCAAAGTGCGACTTTGCATAAGTTAAAAGAAAGCCGAAGAAGACACAACATAATTGTACATTTTACATACACGAATGTTCATTTCATCGTTTACAGCTGTAGGTAAGTCAGATGGTTAAACAACTACTCTCGGACATAATTATGTCACGGTTGTCCGGGATTTTATGGCTATGGTTTTGTTATGGCTTTGGAATCTAATAGTGTTAGTGTTCACTGAGGCCTGTAGCTAACGCCTAACTCATCAACGCAACAAGCAAATACATTTTACTAGCATGAAACACCTGTAAAGTTACGAGAGAGGAATAAATCAAAGTTAAACGATTACACGTCTAACTCGACATGTCAAAAATTCGCCTAAAAGTTAAAGCCAATAAATTCTTATTAAACTGCCACATCATTAAAGCGTAAAGCGAGAAAACAGAAAATGGAGAAAGTTATGATGATAAAAAACAAAAGATACCCCAATGCAATAGCCCATTTAATCTCATAACTTTCGAGACACGGCGCACTTGTCGAGTCAGATGGCGTTTCGTGTTTAGGTACAACATGTGATTCACACGAGCAGCGTAAACAAAGATCTCATCTCCAAAGTGTGCCGGGAACATGTAAATGTAAAGGTGGCTTTCCACGAAGCGTGATTTTATAGATTATGTTTACCCAATAGCTGACGACCACGAACCGCCACGCACCGCATCAAGGCATTTTCGATGATGCGTGTCGGTCTTGAATTTAGAAGGCATTTTGTCAATCCAATCCAATGAGAAGTAAAAGAGAATTAGATAATTTATTGCCGCTGCTACGTCAAGGAGATTGACTTTTGGTGGATCTAAAGCTCGACTAAGAAATATATTACAAAAGAAATAAAGCAAAAAATATTAATTGCAACAGAACTATAAAACTTAGCTTAAGTGATTTGAAGTACGAGGTCATATACGATTATGAATACACCGCGGACTCTCCAGCACATTTTTATCGTAATAGGCCTAATTCCGAAACTTGCAGTCGAAACATGACAATTTCTGTGAAGGTATTTAGCCAATCAGGCAATCTTTACAGAAGGGTAATTAATAGCAGAAACAACATAGGAAATATTAATACAGAAATCATTTTTAAACACCGTGAAATACCACCTTAAGAATCAGAAAGATATCACAACACAACACAACTTTTTACCGAGAGTTAATTAATTTACACGAGCCAAGCTCGCGACTTTTTCCGACATTATAAGTGGAAATGTTTTCGTCCAAAGTATCAATATTTTTGTCAAACTTTGTATTAAGATTTTTTTATTAAAGATACCTTTAACTTTGTTCACGTGTATGTTTCCTTGAGTCAATAAGTATAGATTCTAAAAACAATTTCTCAGCGCTTCATCTTCTTAGGACCATTTGTTTAATGCACCTAAATATTGCTAAATCAAAATACCGCTAAATAAATCCTTAAACAGTACATACTTTTTCAAGTACTATAAAATTTATCTATAACTATTCAGATTTGTGTATCTTCGTCCTTTATTTCTTTTTGGTTTCCACCGACAAAATATCAACCCTCAAAATTACCCGTAGCATAACAAAACATTAAACAAAACCTTTTAAGGAACCATGAAAAAGTAGGTACGTTAATCACTTTCTGTCAAAAAGCGTTTTGTCAACTAGCGCATTGTTTAGACCATCCAAACAATAGCAATGGAATGCTGCTCCCGCGCTTCCGATGAAACTGATGCGATTGTGGGTGAAAACTTTACTGACTGCATTGTACTCATTAATGAGCTTAAACCTGTTCGGACATCGTGGGAGTTGTGCAAATGAGTTTATTATGAAATGAAACAATATTAAAAAGTGAAAACTACAACCTAATGAAAGTTTAAACAGAAACAAGGCGTTACGAGTTTTAATACTCATGTCGTGAAGTCAGTGGTTTTAACGCTACATGTATGTATGTTTCAATAACTGACCCAGTAGAGGTTGTTCCCTGACTTACTTTTCTTATCCGTTATCTTGTGGCGTTCCACATCCTGGGATTACACAAGATCCGCAATACAAATTTTACTTTAATTTCTACATCACTTAAAACTTGCATAACTTTAGCTCAAACATCCTAATTCTCAAAGTTCTCGTTCCACTATCACACATGCAATGAACGTGACCAAAAACGTACCTTGCAGCTCACGGGCACTCCAAAACTAATCTGACGTATAAGCTCTAATTTAAACAGTGGCACAGCGTTGCCTGTTAGCTGTAAGTTGTAAGCAAAAGCCCTTAAAAGCTATTGGATTAAGAATAAAATGCTGTTGTAAATCGACGATAAGATTTTATTAGCACACTCGTAGCAGGATATGCAAACAAATGGAATAAAGCGCAACTAGAACGTTACGATGTGGTTTTATACTTCAGGATGCCAATTTTTTAAGCATAACGAGTAGATTAGCTACTTATGACATTAACGCAACGGCGACATTTTGCTGCCAAAGAAATCGGAAGACCTTTCACCTACAGGCACAGCGACATACTCGTAGCCATTTAAAAGTAATGAACCTGTGGTAGATTCTACAGAACATGATGCCTGCAACGACACAGTGAATAGTGCGACTAGTGTGATATAGTAATATTATTTGACATTCATTTTGATTTTGCACCAAAACATTTTTGTATTTTTTTACTCTTATCTTCACATCAAAAATATGAAAACACGTCCTATCCGAGCATCCCGACACATTTATTCGTGCCACTCAAATCAGTCGAGAGCAATATTAAAATAGTCAACGGTGGCAGTAGGACAGCTACGAGTATCTGGAGTATTACCGAACCAGCCCATCAAATTTTCACGGGCAGACATTATGCAGGGGTTAATTATAATCCCATTAATAAAATATGAGGATTGGTTTCCATACGTTAATGAGAACGTGCAACGACGATAATTTATACGACACAGATGGAGAGGTGACAGAGGATAATGTTCGTCTTAATTGAACTGATATTAATATCTATAATAACGCAGCGATTCCTGAATAGTGTTGAGAAACCTAGTGCTGAAAAATATATTGGGCTAAACGAATCTTATGCCATTACTTTATCGTGAAATGTGACATAAGACTTCAAAGTGGGTGATGACGTACTCTTGTGGGAACTGAGGACCCTATGTGGGATAGAGGGTTGAGTAAATTTTCGTGATGGAGTAATTTGTTAGTTATTTTGGGTGGTGCTGAAATAAATTAAAGAACCCCTAGTTTATAACAATTTCGTAGTCTGGTCTGCGGTGGTCAAATTTCTCGGAGAATCCATGCTTCTTTTGCAAAAAACTTGTGATCGTTCCATATTTCCAGAAGAGCGTATGCTTAAGTTTGAAGTTAATTTAAGTACATTACAAGGTAAGTGAAACGCGGGAGAAAGTAACCTTGAACGTCGTCTGTAAATATGATAACGCTTTCATCCATCGCATCTGGCTCCATGATTTACGATATTACTATCCAATATTCAAATACGGAGGGTGTATATTTGGGTGCCATAAACTGTAACCCACTTACATGATATCGAAGAAATGGTTGTATTTTAGGTTGCTTATCTACTTTGAAAAAGTATATCCTTATAGAATCACTTGCGTCTACTGGTCTTTTTCGTCTATTACACGCGCGATTTTCTTTGAATCTATTATACGCAAAAAGTTTAGAATATGTATCTATAAATATAGACATATACCACCAAATGGTGGGCGACAAAATGGGCATGCTACTATTACACCAGTATTTATAGATTCAAGTCATGTCGGCTGTAAAGCGTACCAAACAAATAGACATACATACATAATTTTGGAAAAACATTACTCTTCTTCTCGCGCAGTTAAGTAAATATGAACCTTCTTTAGGCAAACTGAAGAAAATATTCGAAGCAAACCAAGAGCCCATAGTTGACGAAGTTGATGATTCTGCACAAAATATTCCTCGGCATATTTACGAGACCGCTTGTCAGTGAACGGACGCGTGTAATTACAACACGTTGCGCGTGAAAGCAGCACTGACTTGAAAACTGGCCAAGTTCAATGTCACGGTTAGCTTATTGACCTTCATACTAATGCAAGGTCTTTCTTTAGACGGTCTTTCGTCATACGTAATAATAGCAAAGTAAGTTAGGTATGAACAGTTCCGTCTTTACCATAAAAGACATGGGGCCTTTGCGTGGACCCCTAACCTCATGGGGGCCCCGAACGAAAATGAATGCTAGAATTTGTATTTTATACCTATGTTTGCAGTACGCATTTAACCAATATAAACAGTGCACGCCAAGACTGGTACAGATAAACAATGAATTTTTAATCTCCGTAAAAAAATGGTTAAGACAAGATAAATATCTAAATGAGATTCAAGTAAATAATTGATTCGCATCGCACCAACACTTATTTACCATAGATCTACTCATAACAAGTGATTGCTAGTTTGACCTAAACGCTTGTGTGGAAGTATCATAAAATTTAATAGTACAATATTAAAAAAGAAAGTTCACATGAGTTGTAACGGAACCGCGCAAATGAATTCGTCACGATCGTCACGGAAAAGATTACTTGCTTTAGTCACGTGATTTCATCAATATTTATTTCTAAAGTTTTACCTTACTTCAAAGTTATTCACTTAAAATAAGTATTATTTGATCACACAAAACAGTGCGCTTAATTAAAACTATAAAAGAATAGTATAGTCATCTCTCTCTCTGTCATGTACAAGAAATATTGAGGTAGATAATATAGTGGCAAATACACTCCTACATTTCGAAAGAAAAGAAGCAACAAATGAAACTTGATAAAAACATGCAGAATTCTAAAAGCCTGTCACAAATAAAATAACCTTCGGGACAATATATCTGGATTTGAATGTACGAGAAAATTTCTTTACAAACAACATAAACCCAATAATGATTCCTAATGATGAGGATAAAGATCAAGCCTAACGCGTTTTTGCGACACACGTGGGAAGGACCGGCGTCCGTGTAATCAACTTTATTAGCCATCTTCAACTTATTTCAGTAACCAAGAACTTTATAACTGAAGACATAAGACTCAAATTGGTTTCAAAGAATGACAAGATTTAAATAAACCAGTAACACAGAATGCGGTAACTGGTACTCCCACGTGGTTTGATGTAAAATATTTGTATATTGATATGACTCTCAGACCAACGAGTACCATAAGGGAGAGGGGTAAGTTTAACAAACAAGACGATAGAATATCAAATTAATATAGCGCTTTGCTATAGCGGTTCAAATGGCTACTGCTGAATTTAATTCAATACAAAAATATATGCTGACGATTGTGAAATTGATTTATTGGAAAGACGTAGAACCCAGAACTATAAATCTGAAACACTCGTCATAAATTCTAACACACATAAATGGGAAATAGGGTATAGTGGAAATAGGTTATGAACAGTAACTTAATTAAGTTCATCTTGTTTGACATACTAGTAAATAAGAAATAGATAAAACAGTTCTTTATCAATAATTGTGAAACAAATGGTAAAAATGTATCAAATCCTGTCTAAAAACTCAAGTCTTGTTAAGACAATAAGACTAGATTTTCGTTTTTCCACAAAGAATTTTAAAATTCCATTAACAACTTCAAGCAAGTTACTGATTTACATTATGGATTATATTTTCATTTGTTTGTAGAACTAAGTCCCAGTGACAAAGGAGTGCTAAGCAATGGGATCATTAAAATAAAATATGGCCCTTAGTCTTCACCGTTGTTCCGCATTGTTTACTGAATTTGAATTATTTCTCCCGATTACCAGAAAGAGACAAAAATTAATTACTCGCCTCGTCTTTAAGAATCCTTCATTTTCATTACCTTGAACGCTCTACAAAATAGAAGATATCTAATCGATATGGAATGAAACATTTGATCAAAACACGATTTGACATTGAACCAACTTAGTTACATACGCGGTCTGTAACCTCAAATAAAGCTTTATCGCTGTTCCACATATGGTAATCTTATAAAGATTCGCGTACACTGCCATAGCTTTTTTATTAGTTTTTTTATTAGCGACATCCGTTATAATTAACGCACATTCCAAATTTTGATGTTACATTAGATATAGCAAGCACAGTCCGTAATTCCACATCGCTTATACGTATTTACGCAGCAACGGTTTTGTGTCTGTTAGAATGCTCAAAGTGGCAAACAAAGAGGCAGTTGAATTGATGTTATTCTAGGTATCAATGGTATTAATCTGTGCTCTGCTCGTTTGCATTTCAATACACGTATGCAGCACTTCAGTATCATTCAGTTTAGCTAAAACATATCTATAGCAACAGAAGCTGACATCTTACCCATCTCGAAATGTCAATATTAGCAGCCAATAACTGATTACGTTAAATCTTAATGTTACAATGAAATTGCAGTATACGTCTATCTTTACTACGCTCACTCGGAAACCGTATAAGGACCTATGTAGGCGGAGATCAACACGTGTGTCTGAAGAGTCGTAAGCAACCGATGTTTATTCACTAGTACTGATGCGTACTCAATGATCGTAAACTTGGCATTTATGTTGATGATGTTGATCGTGTGATGAGTTTTACGACAACTAACTAATCAAATAACGATAATAAAACTAGAGAAGACAAATCTTCTAAATTTCGATATAGTGTAGACGCATGGAAGTTAACTTCTAATAAATACAAAGGATTGGAATTACTTGATTTCGTGGCTGTTTCTATTCTAGTATTCAGAATGTGGGCGTCTTCAAGGTAATTGCGGCCTTTTAATAAGTTAGTGCGCAGTACCACCCCGCACTACATATCGATAAACCATCAGATTGAATTACTGCTAAATAACAAACAACAAGTAAGTATTTATCCAAACTAGAAGATATATGCGATGAAGTTATAGCTAAAAAGAAAAAAAGAAGTAAATCAATGTATTGCTCAATATTTATGAAAACGTAGATTTATAAGCATCTCAATACTAGCCCTCGAATGGAATAAAAACATTTACAAAGCAAACACGTCAACAACTCCGATAAAAATGTACCGTACGCTCCGTTTCAAAGTAAAATTTATTTGCCACCGCCTTTTATTTGGTTTGTAAACGTTTCAGCGAATATTTGATAGGTTCGAAACTTCGAACACATTCGACTGGACTGGAAAAATATGTTGCAAATGGTGGTAATGTTTGAATTATTACCATACGATGGCGGTGTACAGTTTTACAAATAACCTCACTCGTGGCCATTGAATTATTGATTGCGACGTGCGTAGAATCTGTTTTAACTGCTACACAGCTACGGGTAATTGAATTAATACACTGTTCGCTTCGGAATTCAGATTTGAATATAACTTATATTCCATATAGATTTCAATAGTTATGGTTAATTTATTTCAATATTCAAATACGTCATACGTGTAATATACGTTCAAAATACGAACGATGACATAAATACGCTATCCGCAATTTCATCAGCAGATAATGAAAACACTTCCATAATTGTACGAGCGCAAACAATTTGCTTTAAACATTATTAATTGAAAATCGTTAATAACTTAGCGTCCATCAACCATGGATATGATTTCTTTTACTTCAAAACTAAATTACCATAATAAGTTCTTTTAAAGTACGGATGATAGTTTGAAAATTATTTTTTGTTATTAAAGATAAGAATATCGAAACATCGAAAAACACTTGTCTGATTTGGGAGAGCAGAAACCTCTTCAGCGGCCATTCAGCGTATACTTTGAAGGATCTCTCGTGAAGGTATCAGTGCCTCTCAGTTTTTCGTTCCTGGTTCCCCGAGGACTCTTCTAGTTATATTTAACATGACCTTTTAGGCCAATTGGAAAAGGTCATACCTCCCAAGTGAGGTGTCATAGCTTTAAACAATTCGGTGAGACTGACATCTGTGTATATAAGTGACGTAAATCATGTTTGTTCTCGAATCATAAGTGCTTGTGATATGTTAAGTGTGCTGTTATACAGAGAATCGTGGTTTCAGTGTGCGAGCATTTACTTATTAAGGTCAACACTTCCTCAGACTACTGTATTTCTCTTCAATAGTACTACATATACTTTGTAATACTACAATAGACCATATACTTGGCAATATGTTAAACCGTTAGGTTGAGAGTTGCGCGTCCGTCGACCGTGGCCTTACAATGCGGTCTGGCTGGCTAGTGGCTAGTGACCGTATTGTGGTTAGTGTAGCTATTGATGGAACTGGTTGTGACAGATTATATTATAGAAACTTTCAGTCATATAGACGCTTAATCTAAAATGAATGAAGACATTTGTAATGAAAACATTCAAGTAAAGATGCATATGGATATCCATAATTCAGCT
>LGAG01001861.1:207222-229623 GCA_001278395.1 Lerema accius
GAGTATTCTATTCTATTCTATTCTATTTAGATTTACCTAAAGCAACGAGCTGAGAGACGAGAAAGTGCTACCTGACGGATAGTGGTCCTTGTCATCTATGATTTAATACTAAAGGCCTCCTGTGTGCTATGAAAGAAAGAGTTAGTCTAGTTTGCTTCTAGGGCGATTCAAGATCATTCAAATAGTAGTTTGTTAGTGATAAAGGTAACAGACATTTTCACGAAATTAATGACTTTTCTTGAGCTTAATCGTACTCGCTTGCAGTATTGAACTGTGATAGATTCCCGTGAGCAAATAGGTTGTTTATACCATTAAGAACTATAATATAAATTGGTGTTTAACATGACCGTTGTAATAGAAAACAAAAGTGCGGCAATATTTACACATACAGCAATACAACACCTCTTTAACAAAATGTTGAAACCAATCATCCCAGTTATAACCCGTTGGCAGCTAGTACAAAAAACGACAAAGCTAATTCGTCAAGACCGCGAAATTCGGTCCCAACTATTAATCAATCTAATTTAAGTGGACCCAGCTTTCCTATCTCGTGTACTGAGCATTTTATACAATGATACGACAATGTTTAGTTCTGCCAGTCGACAGCCATCCACCGTGGTGAGAGGGCGCGTCGCGAGTGCTCCAAGAATCAAATTGTCCATGACGTTTTTAATGTAATTGACGAGCGCGATGTCCAAAGTCAAGGTAATTTTGACGCCGGCTTTTCGATTTAATTTTTGGATATGCAAGTAGTCACATTTGTGTTTTTATGTTAGTTAAGTGGCAGCGAGCAGTCAAATGGTAAGTGGTTAGTGGAGATAATCGGCTACCAACATTGAATTAAAATTAACTTCATCCTTTCGACCAAGAAAGACCGTTAAGTATGTTATTCATCAGATGGGGTGGAAGGCTCGCAAGAAAACTTTACAGCTGGTGACATATCAATGAGACTTGGACCTAATTCGAAAAACTTAAAGCGGACTTATAAAATTTGAAGTTTGTAATGTTATTTTAATACTTTTGTTATGAACGGAAAATAATAGCTGCGTTTACAGCTAGTTATAAGTTTCCCATTTTTAACGGAAAACTATATGCGCATTGTTACCGTAATAGTAACTGCTGAATACTTAAAGACAATCAGCTGTTATCATCAAAATAAACATCAATTATTTATTCATGCTTGTAGTGTAATTGTAGTGTTAAACGTGTGTAAATATGCCAAAAATTTAGAGTAAGTCTAGTGTACAATTAAGGCGGTGAAGGAATGTTTACGCGTAAATATTTTTCGTAGGTAGGGTAGACGAATAATTTAATTTATCGTAGATAATTTCTTATCGATACCTGTCTAATTAAAATGGTATTTTTAAGAGCCAATCTAGTTTAGCCATGTAGGACATTTGATTTACCATACCTCTGCGCATATTATCGAGACACGTACAGTGTTAAAATAATTGGGAATAACTAGGTATGGAGAAAAGGAGTAAAGTATATTTTTTCCAGCCAAAAAAATATTGTAAGTAAATCGCGATACACATTTCGAGACAATCAAAAGATCGAACTCGCATCTTAAGAACACTTGGCAATACCTTGTCTTGCGTCAGGAAAAATGCATAATTGATTTCTCGCGATGTTTTAAATAAGTTGCCTTCAAAGTATGCTTTAAAAAAACGAGGTGATCATTTCTACTAAGTAGGTTTGAAGTTTTAATTCTGTGTATTCCTATCTACGACAGGATAATAACATTTTTCTTATACAAGTAGTACGTGTGGTATGTCCCATTTCTTTCTCACTTAAACCCAAAACAATGATGATGGATTATGACATACATAATGTAATTATGAGCTGTCATCGGATTTGTATCCATTGTGGGAATTATTATAGACTAACCCTTTCAACATTTTTAACCCTTACCCCGCCCAATTTTTTTCAGTCTGCTTATTTGTTTTTATATTAATGACTGCTTGTTCAAACCACTGTTTTCATTGTAACTAATCGCTTATATAACTGGTTTTTATGCAAGGTACATTATGATAATGTTTAGGATATAATCTCTGCTATTATTCGTTATCTTTATTGCTTACTAATACACGAGTAAAACTTCTGATTACAATAGCGTGATGTATTTCTGTATATTAATGTAGTCGTGATTAAGTTCTGAGAGTGATACAATTTTTTTTTATGCTATTAAGATAGCAAACGAGCTGACAATGCCACCAACATCGTAACAAACTTCGAGTAGGACTAAGGGGGGACTGTTAGTTGGTTAATAGGTCCTGTTAGTAATAAATGTTAGTGGGAATAATAGTTCAATATATTTTTTTTAGTTATGACATCTCTATTGTGAGTTTTTTTATTATCGACAAATTATTTTATGGTTTCTCATCTTCGGCGTTAGAGTTAAGGCTTTTAGGCCTAAATAAAAAAATTAACCTCACGTACTGAGAGACCTACATACCTAACAACAAACAACAACAACATAACAACAGTAGGTAGTAGCATTCCTGTCGTGAATGTCATAAGCAAAACAGGCACACACGAACATACACCCAGACCGAGAACAGAAATTTAAATTCAATATTAAAATTTCCGCCTAGCTGAGAATCGAACCCAGGACCCTCCGGTCCGATATGGCAACCATTGTGTCATACGGGTTGTTAATAAAAATAAAAAATTCCCAATTACAACGGCCCAGGCGCCATCGAAAAGCTGTACAGGTTGTAGTGAAATTCCCACAAGAGTATCAAATATTGGACTATTTTCACAGCATAGAACAGTTGATGGATTTGTTATAAGTTAACAATCTCCCTTCAATCGTCTGTCTGTAGCATTTTCACATTTTCTGTTTCCCTTTTCCCGTATAGTGTACCTATAGTCCATTTTTTTAACTTGTCTTATATTTAAAACATACATACTCATCTTCTTGAAGTAATGAAATCACTTAAACATTACAGGAAAAGTGTGAATAATATGAAATATGTGATTTCCGTGAAAAAGGTTTACGTAAAACTGCGTGCTAAATAAGACAAGTTAAAAAATTAGAGTGTGGTGTGTTGTGAAGTAGATTACCTTGTTAATTGCGAAACCTTTTTAAACTACCAACTCAGCAATGTAGGTAATTAATTCTGACAATTTTCCCAAACTCATTGTTGTTTTCATACTTTCGTTTATTGTGTCGGCTTATTTTATTGTGTAAATTTAGGTTCTTACATTGTTACAACTGCTTTTTACAAAGTTATATTTGCATTTTCCTTTTGCGATTAACATCTGTATACCTACAATTATTGTTATCTTACTAACTTTTAAACCAGCACTCTGACAAGAATTGATAACTCAAAAAGTAAGCACCTAATTATAGATTTAAGAATTTTTGAATAACATTTCAGAATAAATAATATTTTTAATCTTCCTTCCTACTAATATTATAAATGTGAATGTTTGTGAAGATGTTTGAATGTTTGTAAGCCCCTCATGGTCTAACCATTGAACGGAATAAGCTAAAACTTAGGTAGTATATAGACAGTTCGTCAAGGAATAGGACGTAGGATAGATTTTATCCCGATTGTAGGTTCCCTTGGGGTGGATACAATATCTTTTTAAACCACTTTAGGCAGACAAAGCCGCGGGCGTCGTTTAGTATTATATAAAAACTACCAAGAGACACTTAGTTGCACTTAAATGTAAGTGTCGTAAGTGTATTTATGAAGATGCAACTTAAAATGCATCTGCTCCCTTTTCTCGTTGAGAATTTATATTTGTCTGGGTAATATCTAACTTTTCAGAACTATCCTTAAATCCTTATACAGGTATAATTGTAAACAATACATATAAATGATAATAATATACAACAAATTAATAATTTATCTCTTACCTTCATCTAGTTCTTTTGGTAGAACTTTTACGAATGTTGACACTTGTAAGTTTTGAATCTTACATACGTTATATATTCATTCATTAAACGACATCTAAATTAAAATATTTTTTTAACTTTCTTTCCATGTTTTCTTCGTCAGTTTGTTGGCAATGTATCAACGTTGTTTCTTATAAAACGAGTATAATATTTGGGTCAACAGCGATGCTGATTACATTAAACGTTTGCGTAGCATTTCCTTGCTTTTTTTTGACGTCTATTTTCTAATAAAACTTGAAATCTATTTAATTTAGCACTCGGAGAATATTCAAAACTCGACAACCCTGTACCAATAATTTACCATAAACAAAGATATCATTAGATACTGTTCCCGAAGGAGAGAAGTTAAATCACATTACTTGTTTGATGCAGTCAGATAAATGGGATTTAGTTGAGCAAGTTGAGCAAAGTTGGCTCTTGTTGGCAATGTCAATTTGTTTGCGGTCATGGAGAAAATAGCTGTTTCTCATGAATATATTAAGTTATTGAACTTATAATAAGTTTATGAGCAGCAGGTAATTAAGCTTGTAACCATTCGATGTTTATTCAAGTGCAAGTACATTATTTGTTAATGTGAATATGTCTTTAAAGCTACCATACGGGGACAATCCTAAAAACCTAATGATAAAAAAATTGGGGGTAACAGTTTGGCGTTGTAGTTTGGAATTTATAGTCAACATCCAAAATTAAATAATACCACTGTATAGCTAAAGGATCAAAGAATTAATTACAATACATTGAAATACAGTGAACAATCGGAAAATTCGCTTTCAGTGGAGGCGGAAGCGCGCCATTTTGAGGTTATGTTACGACGTAAATACAGAAATAAAAATATTTAATTTAAAAATATTAACCTGTAACATTTACGTACAATACACAAGCGTGTCCATGACACAGCTATACCCAATTTTTTTGTTGCTGCATTAAGTAGGCGTCACATATTAATTGTCCTACCTACTGGCGCTGAACGTGACAACTATCATAATTATATAATGTAAATGGTTTTCTGTATGTTAAAATATAGTAACCACAATTAAATAAATGAGAGATTGCTAATTCTAACAAAATAAAAAGTATGCGCCCTTTAAAAAGAAATTTAGAGTGAGATATTAAATCTTCGCGGAATAGACGGATCGAATCAATTAATTAAAGTAATTAAACTGTATAGATGTCTCTGGCAAATTTTGATTTTAATTTTGTTATTTCAATAGAAATCCTTTTGTGAATTGATTGAAGTTTGTTAGTTTAAATTGAAATATATCTAATTATCTTAAATCTCTATTGTTCAGTTCAAAATTGTTTTGGGTTCCATTGGCTATACGGAACCTGTTCACTTAGAGTTGGTGCTAATTTAAATTACGAGAATAAACTAGTGGCCCGCCTTCGCTTCGTTTCAATGGACCTTGTATCTGTTATCCCGCGGGAACAAAACCGATCACCGGGATGAAAGTATTCTAGATTAGCAGCCTTCTTAAAAGGTACAACTAAGTAAATTCTCTTATAGCAGTCAAGTCATTAAGTAGGTACTTTTATCATTCGTTACCGCGTCATCAGTGGTTATACCTAACTTATCCAAGTTACTCCTAAAGTTAATCATAACTGTATTTAACTTTAGTTATTTGCTCCAGACAGTTGTTTAATCCTGTCTAGACATCTGTTGAACAACATTAAAGTTATTTCAAGTCAAGTCTCAGGAGGGAGAATGCTTGTTTAAAACATCCTTCGATATTCTCTGGACAGTGTCTGACTACGACGGTTTTTATACACGCCATCGATTAATAAAGTCTCTGTTACTGCCCATTCTTGATTGTGCTTTCATTTGTGTTCAATATTAGTGAGGAAAAACTTAGAAAGCTTAAGCATCTTTAGCAGGGTTAAATTGGACGTGAACATTTCCATAACAAAAAATAATTACCTTTTTTTATAAATAAACAATGGTTTTAGAAAGCAAACGAGCTGACAGTGCCACCAACCCCTGCCGCCCATGGACGTCGTAACAAACTTCAAGTCGGATTATCCCTGGCTCTTTCAACTCCGCTTATCCCCAACTGACCATTTAGAATCTAAACTCTATTTTTATATCTCTTTCTTTCCCCGTTTTTCTCCTCTATTTATCTAAGCACCTTTACCAATCGAGAGTAGATTAAAAAACTGTCGTGCATAAGTATAATCATTGATACCTATATGAATAAACGATTTTGAATTTTAAACTCTTGATGCTAGTTCTAGACGTTCCCAGTCTTAAACTCATACTTAATGTTCATTATGGCCCTCGTTAACCAAAGGTCTATCACCTAGACTAGTATCTATTGTAGTACCTAAATGCCTATTTATAATTATTCGTATGTATCCTGAAACTTCGTTAAACACTCATTAATCATTCCCTGAACATTCATCAACACAATCCCGCAATGCCGGGTCGGGTCTCTCAGCTGACAGGCCACGGTACCCATATGATGGCCAAGAACTGATTGACGTAATAAATGTTTGGGACCATTATGAAGACCCGGATTGCTTTAAAACTTAATTACGTAACTGACTTCAAATACATGAGTTTACCATCTGCCCTAATAAGTGGCGACGCATCTTTTGATGAACTTGGTGTGGAACAAAATCCTAATAGGACTCACCTGCACTAAGAGGATCTATCTATTAATCGACAAAAAATATCACTAATCGTCTTACATGAGGTTTGTTAAAGATATGGACAGCATGGGATGATGGCGTTTGCTATTCCAATTACGTAAATAAATACGTAAAACTTAGGCACCTTGGACAGTAAGGAACATTGATAATGTAGTAGAAGTATGATTACGAAAATGTCGTCAGATTTATACATACTCCTCATCATATTATTATGTCCGAATCGCCAGCAGCCCACACTTGCCCTGATTGGTTAACTGAGTTCCTGTGGGGTCATTGGTTTAGTCTATTTAAAGTGTTATTTTATGGACAGAGGCGAATGCAATGAGCTATAATATTCAATAGTGTAATGGTTCCTGACCTCTCAATATCGTTACCCTTGTGACCTATGAGGAAAACTTATGTTATCAAAACAAACAATACAAGTAACTTTTTTCTGATTTTTTTTTATTTTACAATCTTATTAATTAGGTCCTTCGTTACCCCCGTAATATAGCTGAGTTACCCCTGCGGGGGTAATTACCCCCAGATTAGAAACCCAGGTGATAGTGACACATTATGTATCTAATCGAAATCTACACGCCAAGCTCACTTATACTTATCATGCTTAATTGTGTACCTAATATCACTGCCTTCATTTAAAATTAACATTAATCTACTTAAAATTTACTAAGATTTTAGACTGTAACCGATAGAAATATGCCCCTAATTTGGCTAGGTCCAACAATACTATTCGCTAGCAAAAATACATTACAAAATACTTTGTAATCGATTAAAATATTAACTAAAGAAAATGTTAACTAGTTAACTACCTAAGTACATAATAGTTTTAATATAATAAAACTTATAAATTAATATTCTAACTTATTGTTATGTCGCTATTGCACAAGGTGTTCTTATTAATTGATTGCAAAATTAACTAACAAATATTGACGAAACTTCATGCCGATTAAAGTATAAGCGAATTGTAACACGATATGCTGATGCAGTAATTAGTTGACTGGGATGTCTTAAACTATAGTTAACAAAAGGTTTTTTGCTACGAAAACATTTAAATAATACTAATGACTTCTCATCGCTTTGTTTCGGAAACACTTAACAAGAATAGGTAAGAAGCAATGATATAAATTTAATTTACGCTCTCTGTTTCACATAATGGTTGGATGGTAGATAATGCTGCAAGCATTAAGCCCACCATTTGTTCAATATAGTGCAATAAATAAATATAAAATACAAATAAAAAGAAGATTATTGTACAAGCGCGCTCGGCGTGAACATGATAAAAGATGCCCAATTGGGTTATTTTTACAAAAATCTTGATATTGTTCTGCAGGAGTTCAACCACATAAACGCTCAAATCATTCAAAAAAATTATGATGATAAATGATTAAGCGAATCAGGATAAAATGTTAATCTTATTTCCTTTCTTTAGATTAGAACTACCCGTTTACCAAATTTCAACATAATTGGTCTATTAGTTTTAGCGTGAAAAGGTATTAGGCTAGCGGACCGTTACTTTTGCATTAATATTATTACTAAGGATTAGGGATGGATTAATAAAACAGAGTAAATTTATTCGACTGACGTGTGTATAAATGTACCGACGTTGTTTGTTCCTTTGATAATTCTTACGTTAATCGATTTATCTTAACTCAATCTTGCAACTGTCACTCTTCACTGCATAACAGTTATTAGAGTTTTCAGCGATAACTTCGCTAACATACGGTCTACTTGTAATCATTAACAGAAACGCATGAAACCAGACTGTTAAAATATTTTAAGAAAAAAAAAATTGCCGTGGAAATGATTAACAAAAGGTAGGTAAGGTAGGTATCAATGATACACTTATGCACGTATTTTTTTTTTAATCTACCCCCGTTTCGTAAACGTGTTTTAGTATGGAGGAGAAGAAAGGGGGGAAAAAACTCCTTCGCACATTAAAAAGAAACAAAATAACAATACAATCATTTTGTTTACGAAATTTCTCACACATATAGTACCGTAAACCTACATAATGATTATTCATTTCCCCGGGTAATACCCGGGCTCTTGTGCTACAATCATAGTCCCATCTCGAACTCGAGTCCCATGGGACTATGTGTGCCATGGCGAATGTAATCGCTATTAGATGAACACAAACGAATACATTACAAGGGTTTCTATTAAATATGAATATAGTACACAGTAAAATGAAGCCTTTGAAGAATCTCAACAAGCAGTCATCTGTGAGATTTAATCTAAAACAAAATACGGTTTTTAAAAGGCAAAGTGCTTAAGGGAAACCAAATAGGAAGGTAGTTAGAACTGTAAAGAAAATGAATCATATTTGCCCAACTACGGAGTTTTAAGCGATTACAAATTGTAACCAGAGAATCGCTAAATTTTCTGTATCGTAGATGCCAATAACAACACATCATAATAGACAAAAACTCCTGGACTGAGAATAAAAATTTAAATTTCTAATTCTATTATTTGCCTCACTGGGAACCGAATACAGAACCTAATTAACAGCGACTCAGCACGGTAACCATTACGTCTTACGCCATACAGAGATTTAATTATAATTTATGTTTAGGAGTTAGGAGGGAACAGATGAACATACATATTCACATACATGCATACCGGTCAAAATCATAACCCTCATTTTGGCTTCGCCGTAGGCGGCTAAAAATTCAGCAGTACTCCAACAATCCTACTTCCTACTAATCCTACTATCCTATCCTACTAATATTATAAATGTGAAAGTTTGTAAAGATGTTTGGATATTTGGATGTTTGTCCCTCCTTCACGCTCTAACCGTTAGACGGATTAATTTGAAACTTGGCACACAGATAGTTTGCATCCGGAAATAGGACATAGGATATATTTTATCCCGATTTTAGGTGCCTTTGGGATGAATCCAATATTTTTTAACTACTCTTCTGCGGGCGAAGCCGCGGGCGACGTCTAGTATTATAAATGTGAAAGTTTGTAAAGATGTTTGGATATTTGGATGTTTGGATGTTTGTCCTTCCTTCACGCTCTAACCGTTGAACGGATTAAGCTGAAACTTGGCACACAGATAGTTTGCATCCAGGAATAGGACATAGGATAGATTTTATCCCGATCATAGGTTCCCTTGGGATGAATCGAATATTTTTTTACGCTACTCTTCTGCGGGCGAAACCGCGGGCGACGTCTAGTATCCTTTAAAAATGTAGCTCTTCAAATACCAATCTTACGTAATCTCATTAAAGATTCCCTTAGATGCTTCCTGGTACGGCAAACAGCAATCAGGTTAGTCGCAAAGGTTTGCATTAGGTCCAATTAAACAAACACGCGATCTCCGTTTAATCTGTCCAAGTTGGGCTTAAGATGGCGCTGGATTGCGGTGACATTATTTTCATCAAATACTTATAATATTATTATTAATACGTAAAAGCCTGAAGAGTTCAATTTTGAATTCCTTTAAAAGAATTATATAGGCACGTACGAGTTTGACAGTCGACTTTAAATTTTAATAATTACAAAATTAATTTAGAAACTTAAACGAAGCGCACACTATTATGTGCTTGATACAATGACAAGTGACAGGTCAGACGGTAGGTTCCGTTAACAGACAATTGGCGGTGACATCGATATCTGGTAGCAAGGATTATTGAACAAGTCTAAAGTCGGTAATCTATAATTTGCAAAATATACCTACACTACACCTAGAGGTACGGTGAAATTACGATCACAGACTCTAATTCAATTGAAGTCAAAACTGGAAATATCACGGGGCAGGCGTAAATAGGATTTCGTACTAAATATCAGCCGGACTAAATCGGTTCTAAATTCTAAATCGGTTATTCAGGCCCGAATCGCAACACACTTACAGATACCGTTATAAACATTTTATAATCACATAATATTTTGATAATTATTAACAATATTCTGTTTCCAGAACCACACGATTTAATGAACAACAAAAATGTTCACGCAAATATCAGGTACTTAATATTTAAACAGATGACATTTGTGAATGATATCGTTCTAGAATTAAATCAATTTGAATAACAATAGGACAGTTAGTGAATGAAGGTGTTTAACTGGTGTTAGTTAACTGTCGAGTAACATACTTACATCTGCATTATCTTTCCTTATCACTTTTAATAAAGGCCAACTCAGTTAATATGCAAAGTCGTAAACACTGTTTCATTAAATCACCTGCGTCTGCATACTTCACTGTACAACTAGTGTATAAGTTTTTACCTACGCCACAATAAGGGCAATATTTGTCGAGTGTATGTATGTGTGTATGTCTGCATCTTGGGCCTGCTCTGCAGTCTAAATGACTTGAAGGATTTCAACATTATGGGGTATTATTGAATCCGTCTCAACAATATGAGTGACATGGCTATATATTTTCTATTATGGCGTTTTATTTAATCCTATTTCGTATGTATTTTCTGCCTACTAACATTTCACCAATAATATAATTTAACTAGCGTAGTAAGACTTATGTTTTTTATTCAACGGACATCGAAACGGACACAAAAATTATCAAGTAAAATTAAGTGCAAAAATTCCACGTTCATACGAACGTGTATTCAGAGGATGTTATGTATTGTATTTATCAGTAACTAGCAAATACTCAATAAAAACATCACTAACACCAACTTTTAGATGCCTAACTGTACTACGTATAAACATTGTTTTTTTACTGTAATTTTATGTTTCTACGCCTGGTAGAGTGCAGTGCGTTGCATCGTGTTGATTTATGTTACTTGTTACATTTTGCACGCTAGTTAGATAAGTTTAATGCATAACATCTGTAACGAGCGAGAACACTTGTTACCTTTACTTTATTTTGACTCAACTGCTACAGTAGAAGGCTAATGTTTTCGAGCCTATGTATGTAACGTAAATACGTAATTGTAAATGTTTGTGCAAGCCAAAATGCCTTGACGAATTCTAAATTTAATGTGTCGTTGTAGGAATGACATAATGTTACATTGCAGGTACCTATAGATTTTTTGTGGTGATCAACACAATTTTTATTAGTCGGATTTTTTGTTAAATAAGAACCTACCATTAGTTTTGTTTTTACTTTTTTATAACATTTGTTAGGAAAAGCCCTGAATCAGTTTCTATACTTAATTAACAAAAGTTGGTGATTGATTGAAGAATTTTCTTTACACTAAATGAAGGAACGGTATTTTATTTTTAGTGCGGTTCCTTACCTATTCGGGAAAGATACAGATATATCTATTCTCATCGAAAAAGTTTCCCACAGAATCATTAAAAAATATACCTCGATTTGGCTATTAATTTATTCGTACAATTTCTCTGAGCACCATTTTAGCGCCGCGCGTTGCAATGCCCGTGAGAATTACACTGGATTGAAACGTGATCTGTCGGCAAATCTATAGAAATGTCGCTCAATCTGAGCCACTCCACGTGTTTGCACTTAGCAAACATCTCAACTGCGGCACTTCCGAGATAGGTTTGCTATGGAGCATCTCAGCCATCTTGGAGCATAATACATACATTAGGTACTCTACTATACAGTGATTACGAGTTACAGTAACTAAGTGAGTTATTTTGAGGTGAAATGGATCCGTAAAGGTATAGCGAATACTTTCTTTACAAACCCATAATATTTTTAGGTAACTTGAAATTAAATACGGCGGCAATTTTAAACTTTTTGATGACATTTTATCCTACCATTTTAGCCTAAGTATGGAACCGAAAAAATGTATGTTTTACTTGTAACTCGTCAGGTTACTTTAGTCAGGAAAACCGGGGAAGGCCGGTCAATTAATAAATAAGTTATTATCTAAAAAAAAAATTAAGCGTTCCTGGCAGGAATCAAGTGCTTACTTAGACAAATAATCATGTAATAGTGACGTCATGTTACAACTTTCGGACAAAAGGCAAGATTTTTCTCAAATGTCCGGGCTCTATGAAAATATATTCCGGGGACAGCAATAGGTGATAGCAGCTCTAGTTATTAAGTAAGTAACTTGTTGAACGGTTTGAGTAACATGTAGTGGTTCTTATTTTACTGGTTGGCCGTCCTTGGCCCACTTCCGTGTGCCTGGCTCGCTACAAATATGGAACGAAAAGTTTATGCACGAAAATTGAAGGAATATATTTGCTTGGAGCTTAGTGAGCGTGGTGACTTTGATATTGGTCTTCATAAGCTTGTAGGGATTTGGGAACATGAGACAATATTTTCGTATAATTTGGATATTTGGATTTTAATTATATTTGGACATTGTTAGTTGTTGAAATACGTTATAAATTATAAAGTTAAATATTTTTTTATTAAAAACCAATATCCTAATTACAAACATACGTAGCCGAGGTAGGTTGCTAGTAGTTAATATTAGGACTCCAGGATGGTATTGTGGACCGTTTTAGAGGTTTCCAGGGACTTCCTATGGTTATAAGCCACTGCCCTACGGCATATACCACAATGCACTATTGCGCATTGGCGAAGTTTTCCAAGTAAGACCGGGAAATGTTGCTATTTATGTAAAGTTAAGTTTACCTACGTAGAAAACTAATACAAAAAATAATAGTAGTAATTTAATAGTGCAATATATTTTTGCAGAATGTAATATTAATGCAACATTGACCGCAAGTAATTTCTGTGAAATAAATTTATATTTCGTTGTCACTATGAGGCAACAGTGACCAAGAACCGTTTAAGATACTCGAAGACTGGCAAGTTGAGAAGTGAAATTAATTCCTACACGTACAACAGACCAACTAACAATAGTATTTACTTGTAATTCCGATTTCCTAACTGCGAGAATATGGCACATTCGAGATTTCTAGTTTCGCAAAGCGATTGAAAATCGACGCTGAATATTTCATTGAGTTTATTTTTTTCTTTATTGAACCGTTTCAAGCTATAGTTGGAAAAACGAGGCTACTACAAAAAATAATCTAAATATACGAGGAGATAGGTGCATTTATATTTTCAATGAAGTTTTAAACAAACTCGCTTTTTATATTGCAGATTCTTTACAACCATTAGGTACTTTCCGACATGAAAACTATAAAACCTAAGTCATGTCAACTATGGAAACGAAATACGAATCCAATGGTAAAATCCGTCAAGCCGTTTGGGCTGTAGGACATGCCAAAAAATCGGACATTCATACGTTTGAAAAACATAACCCTCCTTCTAATGCAATCGGGTAACAGTTCTCATTGTCATGTTACACTAGGAAGAACTAAGTGAAAAACCTTTTTTTCCGACCTTTAATAAGATCAAAATAACCTATACTAATATTATAAAGCTGAAGAGTTTGTTTGAACGCGCTAATCTCAGGAACTACGAGACCGATTTGAAAAATTATTTTAGTGTAAGATAATATATTTATCGAGGAAGGCTATAGGTTTTATAACATCACGCTAAGATGAATAGGAGAAGAGCAGCAATAAAAAATATTGCGAAAACGGAAAATTACGCGGGCGGATCTTTATTTATCTTATATTTCAGCGAAGTTCCTCACGTACAACGACTATATAAATGCGACATCTCTGTAGCAACCTTCATTTATCGTCTGAAGTCATCATCAATATCTATTTAAATGCTAATTTGTGTGTTTGTTCATTACCGCCCTTGTCACCCCGCAAATAAGAATTAATAGGCCGACGTATTTCTTATTGAAACGAATGGAAGAGAAATGGTAAAGAAATGAACATTTGCTTGGAAATGGAAAAGATTCTCACTGAGGGCATTCTATCTCATTTAAAGACGTTGTTTACGTAAATTAGGTCCCATAAAATAAATATATTTCTTTCTTTCTTTCTTATCTTTTCGTCGCTGAGATGTTTTTCTTCTTTTCCGATGTTGCTTACGTCTTTTCTATTCGGCTATTACCATGAAAAAAGTAGTTTCAAATTAAACTAACGAGGAATAAAATAAAAAAAAATAATATCAAAAAATATATAGACAATGTGACTTCCACGATGGAGACAATTCCAATGACACTTTAGGTCAGGGTTTCCCAACCTTTCTTTCGTTGAGGCTCCCCAGACTATAAATAATATTTTCATGTCCCCCTCCTTAATTCATCAACAAATTGAAAAATCGTAACTCGTAATAAACTGCAATTGCCAACGTCAGGTTTAGAATCAGAGGTCAACAAAATATTTGATTTTTAATCGTTAATTTTGTGTGTTCATCAAATGTTGAAATGCGTAAAGCTTTTTGGGTTGTAGAGCATGCAAACGAAAAGGACATACATACATAGGCTTAGAAAACATTACCCTTTTTGCCGTGCATTGGGTAAAAAAGTTAACAAATAACCATAGCAGAAACACGTATCTTTTCTTCGTAATATTTTTGTTCAACTCACATTAACCGCTTTATTCAAGAAAATAACTTCATCTCATTATACTTTACCGGAGGGAAATCGTCAACAAAAACAAACCTTGATCCAGTTTTACATTTTTATCACAAACAACTTGGCAAGTACCTAGATTCTAATTTAGCCGCAAAAAATAATATCTTAGTACTAAGTCTATAACGCCATAAAAAGCAGTCAAACAACTTATGCAGTTATGCGTGACACTGACTAGTTATCTCAAAAAGTTATTTAATAGGTTAATTAAGGTTTCTCAATGTTAACCCATACTTAACTACAGCTTCGGTAATAGAACTGATTACTTGAATCACCTATTGGAAATACCCCTACTTTTTTTTCAAAACTTTTTCATTTGAAGTATCTTGCGATTAGTAGGAATTTAAAAATTTTGTTGGCAATTTTGCTTGCGTTTTTTATAATGTGATATTTAAAGTAATCGGGTTTTATATATTTTTTAATTAATTGCTGGTCTATTTAAAAGTCAACCTAAAATGCATGTGCACGCTTAATTTACTTCACCTTAACATTTGCTAAAAGGTATGCAAGTACTTAAATTAGAGTATTCGTATACAAAAATAAATAAAAGCTTCTGTTTCTAGGCAGGGTCGTCTTTACCCGGGGGTTCAAGGGGTGCAGCCGCACCCGGGCGCCGGGTATTAGGGGGCGCCGAGCACTAGAAACTTAGATTTTTATTAGGTGTTTACATTTAGATTATTTGCGATTTTTTTTTATGTACATAAATTACAGAATTTTGAGAAATTAATAAATGTAAAATTGAAATTATTTCGCGTTTTTTTTGCATCAATAGGGGCGCCGGCTAATCAATAGCACCCCGGCGCGCAATATGCTTAAGACGGCACTGTTTCTAGGCAAGAAACTTTGCAAACTTAAGGTTTGCATTTATTATAAGTTTTCATTCTTAGTCGTCTTAGGGCAGGCACAAACGACTGGAATTTTCTGATTTTGAATTTTCAGATTCTGAATTAAGAATTTTCAGTTGAGCGGAGAAAGCAGAGAGTGGGCTTGAAAGAAAAAAGAGTGATTTTTCTGTTATGGAAATGTTTACGTCGACACAGTTTACCCCTAGACCTTTCTACCCCGCTCTCCCCTACAGTCAGTGTTAATTGAAAATCTGACACATTCCTCACGTCTGCGCCTGGCTCATAGACTTCAGAATCTGGTTCTTGATGCGAATTCCGTTTGTATGCGCCCGCCCTTATTTCGCTTGTCTGCGAAAAGTTTATCTTGTGAAATACAAATGACTGAAAGAACAGTCTTTGTGTCGTTGTTTGCAGTTTTCTTTCTTCAGACAGTGTTTGAATTTTGTATGACATTTTAAAGAAATGTAGCCAGTTTGTTTTCATTTCTTTCTTTCTAAATTGGAAATGTATAATCTGAACTTCAGACTAAAAAAATATAATGGACTCAGTGTTCAGAAAAAAGTGAGATATTTTTTTTTCTTTTTTCATATATCACATATATCACCAGTATATATGTGTATGTAGTATGGATGATTATAACAATACCTAAATAACATAAATATATGGGATGTTTTAATAAGCCGAGCTATAGATATAATTATGACACATGTCTTTGATCGAGTCATAGCTCCTATTGAAGAAATAATGGACTATCAATACAATAATGTATTGTTCTAAAAAGAAAACAAACAAACGGTAAACAAACAAATTGAATGAACAGTACGCGATTTTATGATAATGAAATTCTTGAGAAGTCGCGATACAGATTTAAAATATTCAACATAATGGAAAAAAATCGGTGTGTCATGGACATGCCCGTGTGTTGTACATGAATACGTTTAAGTTACAGGTTATTTTTTAATTTTATTACAGGTTTATGTTATAGGTTATATTTTTAAGTAAAATTATACTTCTGTAAGTATTTACGTCGTAAAATAACCTCAAAACAGCGGCGCTTCCCCCTCTCCTCAGAACTTCTCGCTTATTGTAATTAATTCTTTGCTTCTTTAGCTATCCAGTGGTGTAGCCACTGAAATTAATTTTGGATGTTGACGATAGATTCGAAACTACAACGCCATTTTTACTATTATCAAATTGCGTTGCTTCATAATTAAATGCCCCCTTATATAAGGAGCTATTAATTTAAAAAGTATGCGTTTATTATATATTTTCAAGAATCTTTCAGCGAAATAATTCGTCAAGGTGCAACCCTGACCTGTATTATTGCTAGGTTTTATTAAGAGCACTATAAAACGCGTCGGATTTACTGAAAGCTTAAGCGCACTTCTATACACGAGTCTAGGTTACTTAGCAAACACGATCGCTAGTGAAAGAGTCTGAGAAATATGAATAGGTGTGTTGTATTCTATATTTTTATCTGAAAAGAACTGGGTTTAATGTGAATCTAATCGATTAACGTACCTATACACGAGGCGTTTGCGGGTTTTTTCTCAAAAGTAGTAAGATAAAGGTGCCTATCACCGATGCATTGACAATAAATAAGCTTGGGGAAATCTTTTCGGGTTAACACTGCGTACAAAAATGCGTAAATACCTCTCAGAACACGAGCCATTTACGATCCGTAGTGGCTAAATTACTAGTAAGCTTAGCCGTAAGTAGGTTACATAGTTTCCTTTTGAAATTCACTATGTAGGTAGCATGTAGTACCTACTCATAGTTGTAATTGTCGTGAATTGTTTCAGATTTTAAAAACCAACAATCTAGCCGGCTGGAAACATTATAAAAATAATAAATACGTAGTTATACCAAATACTTATTAGTAACCGACTACTTTTATTTACTAACAGGACTAACCTGTACTAACAGTATTAACTTTCGTGGTCGATTGACTAGCGAATCAACACAGAGACCGGCGACCTCCAAGAGACCTCATAAAATAATTCTTTTCTTAACCAGCAACGTGTTGCTGACTCTTGTGGTGTAGTGAAGTCCACATAATTAACTAACTGCAACTCCAACAAACATGATGAAATAAAATTATTTTCAATTAATAATGTTAAAATTCTGAACTCTTAATATTGAATTAAAATAATATTTTACTTTATTATTTACATCTAAATAATGCGTTGAATCAACTTACGCCAACCGCCATCTATTTGACAGTTTGGTAAACAACGCTTCTTCAATTAGTCTCTAGATGTCGCTGCGTAGACATAATGAATGTTTTCCATGTTGTTATAAGTAATGGTTTTTTCTTTTAATTTTTAAAATTCATTAATGACGTGTACGTTGTTTTATAATCTGCTTAAACATAAGTTTAGTCGTATAAAACACATTCAAGCATTTCGGATGATTTATTTATTTTTCGCGATCGAAGTTGTGTACTTTCGCACAATGTAGTTTTATAACTCTTCAATAGATGGTGCTATTTTGGATTGTAATATTACTGACTGTATATCGAACTATATAAAATAGCTGCTAGATAAAAATGCAATTAAGGTATTACGTTTGTTTTAATTTTGTCTACTGCGTTTGTACAACATGTACTTTAGCAACAAAATAATTTATGCTGTACTTTTTTATAGTAAAATCCCAGGAGCACAAAAATAACCCATCTGGTAGTAACTGGTTTGTAATCATTTTAATAGACATTATAACGCCATAACATAGCCGTTAAGAGGCGTCACCGATGGGTTTTCGACTAAGAAGGGGTAAAAAGGCCCTTTCTGCTACATAATAGGAAGGTTTGCTACTGATGTTAACAAGAAAGTGCTAGCAATGATATGTGGCTATTATACAAAGATATCGTAATTGCTTCAACCCATTAACGTTTCACTACTGGGCACTAGTCTCTCCTCATAACTGGGGAGGATCATGCTCCATCAAGCAGAACAGAATATTTATGCTACAGAAAGGCCTCCGATAAGGCTTGACGACTGTCATCTTACGATAAGACCCAAAATCAATGTGTTTTTGCCTCTAGTCATTTTTTTTTCAATTGCTTCAGAATATTCTTGGTCATATTTTAGGGTTGACACAATCCGCTGGGCTATCAGCGCTTCAAAAAGAATTATCCAATTATGTATATAAAATTGAAATCCAATCCCTATACCACCGCGCGTTGACCCCGGTCGGCCAATGACCCCGACTTGCCAAGTAACTTAACTCAAATCCCAAGTTCACTAAACTGACATTCGCTAATGATTTGGCCAAATCACCAATCAATTCGACGCCTTCCGACGTTTATAAAGTTGTTTGATTAGCGGAGAATGTTGACATTTAGGTTTCCGTATAATTTTATGAGGAAATTAATGATTTTTATAGGTATTATGATTTCGTATGTTACGGTTCTCCTGTTCCACAACTGAGGTTATATCTTTTCCTACAACTATATTGGCTAAATTTGAAAGGGCAAAATAGACCTATAATAAATTTGCGATACCTTTAAGAGTTTTATTGAGAACTACATACAGCAACGTTTATCTAATATATTTATTATATATGTATATATAAATATTGGTTACTATACCGTACCACTGGTCAATAGGTCGCGGGTTCGACTCCCAGCGGTCGGAAATGCCCTCAAACTCTCGTACGGGAGAATATTGTTGTAATCACTGTGCTGCTACATTTGCTATAACTTCACATGAATATTTAAAGGAGTCGAATATCATCTGACAACCAAAAAAATATATATTATGTGAGATTTGAAATAAATCCACGTCATCTTACTACGGGGCAAAGCGGTCAAATAATTGCCAAATATATTTCGCATAATTAATGGACCCCCAATGCACTTGGCCAGCGTGGTGAACTACAACCTGAACCACTCACATTGTCAGAGGAGATTCACGCCCAACAGTGGGACAGTTTATTAATCTCAGACCAAAAAAATCATAGACTCAGTCTTCCAAACACAAAAGCGCAGTAAAAAAAAACGTAAGTAACAAATGATAACTTTCCCAGTGCTTTGCTTGGCAAACCGTGCTTGGTGACCAACGTCAGATCATAACAAAGAATTGACTTCACTTTTTGGTCCTGAAGACTGAGTCTATAACTTTTTGGTCTGAGATTGTGATTAATAAATGGGTTAAATTTTATAAAGAATGTTCGTTTAACTATTTGATTTTGATATTCTAATACTATTACAGGTGTAATCTACTGATTACTTCTGCATAGTGTCCTCGATAAAGTGTGCGTGAGGAATAGGTGTAACTTATTGGTATGCAATGAGGTCGCACTACGCTACATACTAAATTAACTTAACTTGGACAAGATCTATTTAATAAAACGCTAACTAATACTTGGTTGAATCCAAACCTTTGCAAAGGAATTTATATCAATTTTTTTGGCACACTTTTTGCATGCACTCTTTGTTGCCCGATGAAATTTTTTACAAAGGTTATATCGAGCTGTAACGCAAATTGAATATTTTAATAAATTGTAACAATTTTTCGAATGTCAAAAAATAGATTCGTATGTTACTAGCTTAACTGTCCAAGGATATTTGCTAAGAATAGTTAGGGCGCGTTCACATGGTGCATTGCGTTTTACACACAAAAAACGTAGGATTTTACACCGCGCGTTGCGGATACGCGTTGCCCAAACCAATGGACTTGCTTTATAAGAGATGGAGAAATTCACATGTTATATGTGCATCCTGACAACGCACTGTGTGCACTGTGTGGACGTGCCCTTATACCGATTATTTTTGTTTCGGTTGCAAAAACTGGTATAAATACCTTGTGGCCCAGCTTTAACCACTAGCCATGTGAAGACTAAATACGTCCTACGTAGTTTTCGTTATCGCTCATAATAACAATATTCGTAATGCCATAGTTTCAAGACATAGTTCCTCACACTACATTCTGTCGCTAAATGACTTCCTACGGCTAAATAGTGTTAGTTGTCATACCTTACTCAACTCGACTTGACGTGGGAAAGCCAGTCAATCATGTGCTACGACAGAATGAAGACGTTAATTTAGGTTTTCGAAAAGTTGATAAAAAAATTAAAAAAATTTGCTGCTAATTTCAGTACTTAAAATATGTAGTGATTCGCTTGAGCACCTAGAATGTTGTGACAAAATGTTTGTGACATACTTTTTGTTAAGAAACTTGTCTGTTATGTAGTGTTCGTGTTTATTTGTATATTTGAGAAAGTATGCCATTGACGAGTTTTATACAGTCGCAGCTAAAAGTGTTTTGCGGTATTAAATTCATATAAAGGTGAGTGGGTCTTTCAATAGGTATTTTATCTAATACTAAGCGAATATGAATTATTTATCAATCGAAAAATTATTTTAGGCTTTAATTTTTTTTTATTGATCTTTTTAACAATTTTACCATTGTTACTGTAGGATAAACACGTATATTGAAACTCATGCCAAATTCTACCTTCCAGCCTAAATTTCTAAGCAAAGACAGACGGACAGACATGGCGAAATTAAAGGGTTCAAACTCGACTCAGGAACCCTAAAATGGCCATGATTTCTAAACTAATAAAACTCGTTTCCAGCTACGGATTAGCAAAGGAAAGGGATATACGCATTAGAGTATTATCCGTTTCTCAGTAGTTGACAGTCGCAGTGGACACCCAATACCGTTGTCTACCTGAACACGATGAGTCAACGCGCCCACGTACTTATGTGGACAATCCTGTGGTAAAGTGACAAGAATGCACAGAAAAAAAAATGTCCTCAATAACAGCGACGAGAAAAAAGTTTTGATTTAGTTATTTAGAAAAAGTAGTTAAATTCGTAATTAATTCAGTTGCATTTTATTGCAAATAACAAGCATTGTAGAAATGTTTTAATAAGCCGAAACTGATAGATTTTAAATCGTTGGTTAGCAATTCAAAATTCTTAGTAATTAGTAGTTTTATATTTAAGTACTGTGAAACTATGGACTATTTATAAACAGCGTAGTAACGACATAATTATTATAAAAAGAATGTGCTTTATTGTTATTGTATGTTCTTTATGTTTTTACTAGGCTTTGTTGTGCCAAGAACAATTGAACATTGTTATTTTAACGTCTTTTTTATTTTTATTTGTTTACATTAAGAATTGAATCTTCTCTAGTGTTAAAGTTACAAAATTAAATCCTGTTTGTCGGTATATTACCTATGGCCAAACTGTTGAACCAGGGAGCTGTGACAAAATTTGATGGAGATATCATTTAAACCTTCAAGAATGAAGTTTAGTAACTTGGCAATTTTTTTTAAGGTTTTTGTATATTAGAGAATTTTCAATTAAATTTTTATACATTATGTACCGACTGAAATAAATGAATATCAATATTTTATCAACGCAAAGCGAAATCAGGTTGCTAGTTATAAATACAAGAATATTTCGAATATTTCTTTTCTTAGGCAGTATGACAAACAGATAATTAAAATAAATTTCTGGCATCCGGTTCTAACAATTATTATACTTGAAGTGACCATTATCTACAATTTAGTTTTGGTTTGTTTTTAAATGGCCCATTGTTCTTCAAAGTTATCGAACTGTGTAATTTTGATTACGAGTTTGGTTGGATCATAATCTTCCTCAAATCATCTA
>LGAG01001861.1:237212-257430 GCA_001278395.1 Lerema accius
CGTGTTCAATAGTGGGCCGTTAATGGGTTGAGGCCAAACTTAAAATTATAATTAGGAGAAACATAAAATAAAAATAACTACGTATAATAATAATAATAATAATCATATTTAATTTTGTTATTACGACTCATCGCCTGTCCGTGCCAAGCTGAGAGAACCTGAGAAGATATCGATAATATAACATTAATGTATATTAGATGTATTTTAACTTTATCTTGTTAACGTTACAGACAATGTTGAAAATAGGGGGCGGGGCGGCGTTGATCGCGGCGATCGTTGCGGTCTTCGTGGTGGCCACGCAAGGTCGGGATCCAGACCTGGAGGCCTTGGAGAGTGAGGGCCGGGAGTACATCCTTCATTTGGACAAAATGTCTGGGTTACGGAAGAACAGAGCCAGCTTAGCTGAATGGGCGTACACGTCTAATATCACGAAGGAGAATGAACAGAGAAGGGTTAGTCTTACTTTTTGTATTAAGGGGTTCTTGGCCATATTGTCAATCGTTAGGGTCTAAAAGATTACATTTAAGTTTTGTTTATACCTATTGTCTTGTAGAGTAATGACCAAATCGAAGCAATGCACTTAATTTTCTGATGACGATAGTAGATAATAATTTGGTAAACTGAATTTTGCTTTTTTAAACTTACGCAATGCTGCTGCATCCTATTAAATATGTGTGATATTGTTTATTTTTTCACTCGACTTTCTTATAAAAAATTACATAATACACACTTCTATATATTACGTCCGATTTCGCTTATCTTAACTTTTAGAAGGAACAGAATCGAAAATAAAACAAAACTTTATGGTATTCCAGATACAAACACAATTGGAGCTCTCGGTGGAAGAGAAACAGGCATGGGAGGAGACGAAAATGTACAGGTGGCAAGACTTCCAAGACTATACACTGCGGCGAATGTTTAAGAAGTATAGCCAGTTGGGAGTATCAGCATTACCGGACAGCAAGTACAAGCAGCTGATGGAGTCGGTATCTGGAATGGAGTCGAACTACGCTACGGCAAAGATTTGCTCGTATAAAAACGCCAGCAAATGCGATTTAGCCCTGGAGCCCGGTTAGTCTTTTAAATAATTTATATTCATAATACTAATAGTAGAACTGATGAACCTACTTCTTTTACGGAAGTTTGTAGGAGTAGTTAATGTCTTAGTTACTCTGAATTTATAGACCAAACATGTTAATATTGAGGCTTTAATTAATTAGTTGATACAAAGTTGTCATCATTCTGATGGTCATTCAATTCCAAATTCTTTCTAATTTTAATATCGTCTTTCCAATGGATAATTAATCCATCACAATAAATGTTACGAACAATAAGAAGTTGATTAAAAATCCTACTTTGATTAATGCTTCGTCAAAATTATTAATTGTAATATTTTCTATCGTTCCAGAAATTACAGAAATTTTCGCCAAAAGTCAAGACCCGGAAGAGTTGAAGCACACCTGGATAGAATGGCACAAGGTGGCTGGTGCTCCAGCGAGGGCAAACTTCACGGAATACGTGAAACTGGACAATGAGGCTGCTAAACTTAATAGTATGTAATGTAACATTCACATACCCATACTCATTGTTTTTGATATCCAAATAAAGCAAGATGTCTAAACATTGCGTCATTTACGCAGGGTTATCGATATAATAGAAATAAAATGATAAGCAGTTTGAAGTCCGCTGGATGAGTTGCGTGCTCGAATTTCTAAATGTGATTGGATAATTCAAATTTTGGCGAAGGGAGAGACTGTATACTCTGTGTTTAGGGAAGATTCTTGAATATTATTAGACTTATAAGGTTTATCACTGATTTTTAAGAAGTAACTTGTTTTCCTAAGCCATTTGTTAGCATAGCTGACGAATCTTAAGACACTGAATCATACGTGACAATTCCTAAATATTTCAATGGAGTTTTCTAGGCATCTAATTGTTTTGGCGTCATCTTGGAGAACTTCCGAGAAACAATCACGTTCTTTATTGTTTTCGTGTTCTGTCTTCCTATTATGACACTTATTTACTGTGACTATTGACTGATTTATTGTTATCGATTTTCTAGTGAAATATCAACAAAGTTCTAAAGGCATTTCTTTTTGTCTAGATTTTAAGAACGTGGCAGATTGGTGGCAATCGGAATATGAAGTACCTGATTTTGAAGAGCAATTAGCCAAGCTATGGGTAGAGGTAAAACCACTGTACCAGCAACTCCATGCTTACGTAAGGAAACGTCTACGAGATAAGTATGGGGACAATATTGTGTCAGCTCGGGGCCCAATTCCCGCACATTTGTTAGGTAAGTTTGACTGATTTCACTGTCTTTATGTTGACTCCAATGTTGTTATACAAGTAACGATATTATTCCGGTTAACACCATTTATTTACTATCTAAACGGACTACATTTCTTACCATTCGTAAGATCAGAAGCACTATTACGTCGAGAGACAAGCATGTGACAGAAGATACGCCCATAACTGAGTTTGATTAAAATCGAAATAATTCTTTACCTAAATTATGAAATTAATTGCTCAAAATATTCAAACTCCACAATCACTAACAAACACATCACCTGTAATTGTAGTTTGCATTTAAGATACACGCGTTAAAGACAACATTACTATGCAGGTAACATGTGGGCTCAAACATGGAACAACATCGAATCATTCACCCGTCCATATCCTGATAAGAAGGAGATCGATATCACACAAGCGATGCAAGAACAGAACTACACAGCTCTGAAGATGTTCCAGATGTCAGACGAGTTCTTTAGATCTCTCAACTTGACTGCGATGCCGGAGAAGTTCTGGAAAAATTCGATCATTGAGAAGCCTTCTGACAGAGAAATCGTCTGCCACGCGTCCGCTTGGGACTTTTATGATGGAGAAGACTTCAGGTATATTGGAGATGCAGTAAATTCCGTAACTTTAGTTAAGGTTGCTTATGTTATTATAGGCTATAGAGAATCTTAGTGTTTCCGTTTTAACTTATAAGAACAGGATGCACTATTGGAATTATTTTACAGTATTAACATGACGATAACCAAAGCACTTTAGCTGCAAAGAAAACAGAAGTGACTCTCCACCTATTTTAAGGCAAATATGACTGGCACAAATTTAGTTCTGCTACAACAAAATAGCTGATAAAAAACTGATCGAATGACCCGTAGATAATAAGATTTTTTACGCTTTGTTTATTAACTTGTTGATAACAAGACTTTGGGAGCATCAATTGCTAATATAGTTAGACTAATTATTACTGGCATATTAAAGAATTTTCTGTATAAAAAAAAGACTGATATCGACAAAGAATTGAAATTCGATTACTAATCGGTGGTGGTGTTAAAAATAATTTCTAATGAGTAATTTTTCCAAATTTATCTTTTTACATGTCTGACTTAACTTTGAAGGATTAAACAGTGCACGACAGTTGATTATGAATATTTTCAAACGACACACCACGAAATGGGACATGTACAGTACTTCCTTCAGTATAAACATCAGCCGGTCGTGTTTCGGGATGGAGCTAATCCAGGTAATTAAGATTATTTTTTTTGGGACAGGATCAAAATGTGTACTTCGGTGAATAAGGAACATTTGAGGGTAGTTCATCACGAAATGGGACATGTGCAATATTACTTGCAATATAGACAACAGCCTGTAATTTTACGCGCTGGTGCTAATCCAGGTGAACCATGTTATGACTAGTCTTCGTTTTGTGTCTAACTTATTGTGTTTATTTCATGATTTAATATAATGTGATTTATGGGATTCATAATATAATAATATCAGATACCGATGCATGATTTTATGTAATTTGACGCAACTGGGCTAAAAATATTTAATACTACATTGGTTTTCTTCTGTATTATTTACATGATAACAATAATCATTGTTTGTTTGTTTGTTATCAAAGGTCAAAAAATTTGTGTCCATGTTGTATGTAAATAAGAGTACATCTATCAAAAACCATTGAATTAACCAACTACAAAGACCATAATACTAGCTTCAATGCTCTTCTAAAAATGGCTTCGACGCATGATGTGGCCCTGCCTTTGACTTTTCTATAACATTTAAAACGTTTATTGTTTTATGTAATTAATTAATTTATTTGTAAATAATTATCTTTATTATAATCATACTGTTATTTCCTTCTTCACTACAATTTTATTATTAATAAGGAGTCTGCCCTCAATTTTCTTCAGAAAATCTTTTATTGTTATCCCGCGGATGATTTCTAAGGATAAAACACTTCCTAGATATAGAATTATCCCCGTCCTATTAAATACAAGTTCGCCACATATCATCTCTATATTGATAACCAAGTCTATCTAAAAATTCCATTTCTTAAATATATTCAATGTAGCATTATCAATTTTACTATTAACAACTACTGTATCATAAAGCATCCTCTCGTATTATTATGTAGGTATGTTTCAAGATTAATTTACGTTTTTGAACGTATAATTTCCAGGTTTTCATGAAGCTGTCGGTGATACGATAGCCTTATCAGTGTCATCTCCGAAACATCTGCGTCGGGTGAAGCTTACGAATGGGGATGCTGAAGATGAACAAACTGAAATAAACCAGTTATACAAAATGGTACGTGAAAAATTAAATAGAATTACGATATACACTCATAGTTCTATATACACAAAAATTTCCATATCGGTTTACACGATATGCTTCATCGAGAGAATCAATAAGTTTTGGATTTTTTTTATTCCTCAGTTTATATCTATGGCAATTTCTACTGCAGTTGAAGCTGTTGGCTGTTACGATCAGACGACTCTTTACGACGATAATTTTAGAAAAGTATACATAAAATTAATGTTACAATAAAAACTGATTCTGAACGATCAAAATTTGCATTTCCAGGGTATCGACAAAATCGTGTTCCTCCCATTCGCCTATACCCTGGATTTGTTCCGTTATGGCGTGTTCCGCGGCACCACCTCACCTGACGACTACAACTGTCACTACTGGCGGCTGCGGGAGTCGTTGCAGGGCTTGGAGCCGCCCGTCAACCGCACTGAGGAGGACTTTGATGCTGCTGCCAAGTATCATGTGTCTGCCGATGTTGAATATGCTCGGTAAGTTCGACTTATTATTCTGTTGCTTGTTGGTATGTTGTCTGAAAGAAAGAATGAAATAGAGAAAGAACCTAGAGAAAGAAACGGATGAAGAGAGAGATTCAGTTTTCTGGTGCGGATAGAAGTGAAGGATCCGCTTATTAGTATGGAAAGTTGAATAGCTTCATGGTCTATAAAGGAACGAAAAATGATGTCTTTATGCGTTCTTGCGTGATTCCTCACAATTATCACTATATAGTTAGTAAACAGTAAATCTAACCTCAGCATTTATAATTCCAGGTACTACGTCTCCTTCATCATCCAGTTCCAGTTCCACCGTGCACTTTGCCAACTAGCAGGAGAGTATGTACCCGAAGACCCGACCAAGAAGTTGGTGGACTGCGATATTTACCAGAGCGTCGCTGCGGGCAATGCCTTGGCGTAAGTTACATGATCTTTGCTTGGCTATCTTTAAATCCTGATACTAAAGCCACATGTTTATTGCCAAGGAAATCTGCCTATCACTGCAGTTGAGTGAAGTTCAGGCAGTTCGCATTCGGTATTGTAAAGTATTGTAAAATAAATTCAATGTATATTATACTCCTTAACTAGGCATCAACTAACATTATTTTCTGATTTTTTTAAGAAGTCGCAGTCAACAAGGGACCTTTATAATTTCGACATGCCCATCTATCTCCTCAGTTTATTATATTAAAAACATGCAACAAAATCCCCTCCTTTAAAAAATCCTTTCGTATTTCAGTAACATGTTGAAGATGGGTTCTTCGAAGCCGTGGCCGGAAGCGATGGAGGCTCTAACTGGTCAGCGGGCGATGAGGGCAGATGGTCTACTGGAGTATTTCCGACCGCTCCATGAGTGGCTGCAGCAGGAAAACCAACGCACTGGAGAGTATATCGGCTGGGAGTCCAGCTCCACACGTATGTATATTGAAAATTATCAATTAGATATCAATTTGGACGGTTTACAAACACAGAAAGAAAGAGTGTTGGTAGGTAGATGTGCCAAGTACTGAGCATTGAATTCTTCATAATGGAGCAGCCCTAAGAGTTCCACTAGTCTGCTCCAATGAAATTTGGCGGAGGGGTAGCCAGCTTAACGGGCCGAATTCCCATGGCTCCTAGAGATCTTTGACTTTCCTTAACAATTGTTATCTAATGATAACAACAGGGATCGATAGCCTCACGTGCCCTCTGAAGCACGGAAGATGGATTATTCTAATCCACTCTCCGATCTTCAGTAGCGGTCACCCATCTGTTTTACGATTGCGCAAATATTTGCTTCACATTGTCGATCACTTAGGATCAGGAGACATAAAAAAGCACTTACCCACACATAGGTCTTCAAATCTTTCCTTAATAGTGTATGGATTGGAGACGTATGGAGTTTTAATTGGATTTGTATTTTCCAGAATACTGCACAGCTGAGCAACTAGCGGCACTAGACGCGACTGCGAAGGCCGAGACGTGACGTACTTATATTTCTAGGATAATAAATTTATGTTAGGCGAACAGTATTCGTAATAAACATTTTTAAGACTTCACATGACTTTTATTGGAAGCAATTTTCTTAATGGGGCCTTTGTTTGGGAAGAGTTAAAACACAATAAATGTAACGCATTTTCTGACGTAGTTCTGTATTCCTTTAAGTTCAACGTCATACTTATTATGACATATAGCATAGTAACCAACAGTATCCATGTAATAAATACATATTAGGTATCATTGAAACAGTACAGATAAAAAATATATCAATATCGGCCTAATGTGCGTAGTGTAATCGGCTTAATCCTTTTATAACACAAGTTTGGGATATTTTTATTATCTAGCTAGCTGACCCGGCGAACTTCGTATCGCCTCAAAAATCAATGAAAAATTAATCATGATAACAATTCCAGATCGATTCATTAGATTACGATTACGACTAAAAACTACGATTTAATTTAAAATATCAGGAATCCTTACTCGGTAACCATGGTGATACTATCGCGTTTGACACATGATAATATTACAGTAGTCCCGTACATACTTTAAATTATAATATCTTTTGATATAATGATCTGATTTAAATAAATTAAAGCCTAAATAGAGCCCTGAGTTATGGATTATGGGTGTATTTCATCCATTGTTCTGTCAAATCAGCCGTTTTGGAGTGATGCTCTTTCAAACACACAGACAAACAGAGCCCCTCCCAACTTCAATTATGTATTGATTGATTGAAGATCAAAAAGAAATGTCAAAAATGTAATAGTAAAAAGAAAATACAACTTTTCTATTATCAACACTTATAATATTACTGTGCACAGGATTTGTAGATACTAAAGTTTCAAGAGCATTTATTACAATATTTTGTAGGCGATAACAAAAATTCAACTAAACATCGTATCTGAGATGGTAAGAATAAGATTTGTTATCTCTCTACCATACATTATCATAGAAAAAAACTAACCTATTCATTCACAACCCTCAAACACAGAAAGATAAGGACACTAATTTTAATTTATATAATAAAATGGGCCTCAAAGAGAATCGAACCTAGGACCCTTTGAACGTTTGCTCGGCCGCGGCATGGTGATTATTGCAAACTGGTCGTCATGAATCAATTATTAAGTCAAACGAACAAATATCCAGGTCTATATTTCTTTTTACACTATACTATTTATGCTATTTCGATTGTATAATTATTACTAACAAGTCACTACAAATAAATAGTAATAGTATTGTAAAGTCGTAATAATAAGGAGTCGTTCAAGTTCGTGTTACATTAAGTTTACGTAGGGGGAGGGAAAATAACAGAAAAACAGCGTTACATGAAGGGAGGCAGAGTCAGTTCAAACAAGTAAAATGAAAAGATTTTTTTAATAACAAGCTGTCATTACTTGTTAATAAGAACTAGAACTAAAAAGTTAACAAGTGCAAAATTTCAAGTCCCTACTGTTGACCGTTGAGGAGTTCAATCGTCTGGAGCCAATCCGCGTAGCAGTATCACATCATGCTTATTATAAACATGCATTGTCATCAGGACTGGACCAGTGTGTAAAATTTTAGCTCAATCGGACACCGGGAAGTGGGTGAAATTTAGCTTGCAAGATTTCATTACAAACACCGGGACAGATGAAACTAAATAAAAGCTTGTAAAATCTCGTTACATTATACTTGAATGCTCCTTAAAATAGTGGTCCCACCTCCGACGATGAACGAGAATCGACTAGAACTAGAAACTATAAACGAGTTGGCGATCAGCGGGAAACGAGTGTGTGGTTTCGATAAAATCTCCAATAGTTTATTCTTATCTAGCCCTTGGAGGGACCACTGCCTAAGGCTGCGATAGAGTATTGACATGCCTATAGTAATCCCTCAGGGTTAAGTAAACAGTTTAAAAAAATATGTTTCTTCCTTTTGATAATTAATAATGATATCCAAAGCCCCAAAAGATATTTTGGATGACTTAAAACGGTCAGTAAAAAGACATTTATCAGAAATACCAGATTTAAGAATACACTTATAAGTAATAACTATAAGTAAATCTTATTAAACCGGTGCAACAAGGAAAATATACTTACTTATCTCATAAAATGTTAAACTATGTCAAAGACGTATTAAAGATTATTCAAGAAATATCTTTAAATAAGATGCTAAGGTTACATGAAGATATGTTATTAATTTATAACCATTAATTAAAACAATTGTTCTAAGGGATTAAATCGTTAAATTATTTTTTATTTTTTTAACAATAATACTTATATTACTCGCATGTTGATTTTATTCTCAGTTTATTATTATTTACGCTAGGCCAGAAGGATATTTATGAAGGATATAATAAAAAAATCAAATGTCTAAGATCTTAGACCATTATTTATTTAGGTTTTACCAAAGGTGATGAGTCATTGCAACCGAATTAACAGTAATTAATATTGACCTGTGAAACAGTCTGTGTGTTTCTGTAAGACTATGTGTGTGTGAAAATAGAATAAAAAAAACAAATCGATTAAAAATAAATCGCGGAATTTTTTGTGCGATGTTATTGTTGGAATATTTGAAACAATATAATTTGTGACTTTGTTTTTTAGTTCCAAATTCAAACACGTGAAATAGTTCAATGGCCGTATCTGGGTCTATGAATAATATTAATATTGTTATCATTTGGCATCTTATAAATATAAGACTCCTTCTTAATTCAGGTAGTCTGGCGTTGGCGACGATAGGACGAGGACCGAACCGGTAAGGGACGATAGTTCATTTATTTTTTAATTAAAGTTATTCATAGGTATTGTTAAAGGGTCGAAAAACTAAAAAAAAATATAAAATGATTGTTGAAAAACAGTTGATAAAAATGTGCGTGTATCTTGTGTACGAAAACGTTAATTTGTTTCCTTCAAATTTTTTTTTTTGTGAATCATAAAATGCCAGTTGCTTATTAGCTATGTTTTAAATGTTTATTAATTAGCAAATATACACAACGAAAAAATTTTCGGAGACAGATGTACTGTAAGTGGAACATTCAATATTTCAATTATTAATTACCTATATCGTTTTATCAGGGATTATGAAATTTTACAACTTCAATAAGTACCTACTTCATTTGGCCGGGTTCCCCTGTCGTGTCGCCTCTATAAAACAATTAGGTACTTTATTCGTTATGCTTCAAAAAGGTTTCGAAAAGGCTGAAAACCGCACCTTACTGTCCTAATTTTTAGTATCTATCTTCAGACAGTTACTTTCTTAAGAAAAGAAGGGTGAGAAACTGGAGCCATAGATAGTCGCTCTAGATAAGCTTATGCTTATCGCAATAATTATTTATTGCGAATTACACTAACCATTAATAGAGGAAGTTATCTTAGGCTTATCATGTAACCTAGACAACCCCGTAGCCTAGTTGGCAGTGACCCTACCTGCGATGCGAGGAATCCTGGGTTCGATTCCCGACTGGGCAGATATTTGTGTGACAGATAAATGTTTGTTCTCGGGACATAGGTGTTAGTGATTGTTAATTGTGTTGTCCATGCCACCCGCGACACAGGGAATCCTACTGCGGGGGTATGAGTGTGTTAGCGTTTATTTATTTATTTATTATGTAATGAAGATGTTTCAGCTTTGGTTATTCTTTGGATGAAAAAAGACTAAAGAGGGCCAAGGGTGTGCATTCTAAAATGGATCTAATGACGTCAACTTAGAGCACACATTATGTTTTTACGAATATCTCTCACAAATTATATCAACATGTTGTATCTACCTATAAATGGACTCTGTAATTCTGTATACACCTTGCCTAACACAATTCGTTATTGTTTTGGCAAAATCGAACAACAAAGGCCCGAAATCCTCCAAATGCGTGACAGACAGACCAACGTACTAATTCATTTATATGTAAATATCCCATTTGCATACGTAGTTTAGGAGGAACAGTTTGCACGTATCCTACGGTGGAGGTTTACATTTTTGTGATTTATATGAAGCATTATAAAATGCCGTGTGGATATTGTACTGACACTACTAAAAGAGTTTTACTTGTAAGTGATTGAGTTTCCTTTTTTCGTTAATTTCTCTTCTATGACCCGACGATTAATCCTTTTTCTGTATACCTAAGAATAGATAGAACTATGTGTGCTAGCATTTTATGTGCGTGCATGTTGCCTGCATAGAAAGGCAGCAAAAAATAAATATGCCAAGTCCAAAAATTGTAATTCCGACAATCGTGTAATAGATTGTCTTCACAATGTTTCATAATCCATAATTATAGTAACCATAGACACAATATATGAAAAATCTAGGTACATTTTAAATCTCTTTATATCATAATGAATGAAAATTAAAAAGCCTTTGGCTAGACGGACTGAAGAATACCGATGTCTTAAAGGTCCCATGGGCATGATTTGGTTACAGAACTATATAATATTTTGTTTAGCGACCGTCTAAAATCTGCTGAAACTACTTAGAATAGTCTTAGATACTAATAAACTTGTTACATAAACTACCACTAATACTACTTTACTATAGCGTGACAAATTTTATAACCACTAAATAGCACACGTTATAATAATAATGCTCTAAGATTATGGTGATAGTCCCTAATCCTAAATCTAATGTAGGTATAGTTTCAGCCTAGTTACAATTTTATCTAGTTTAAAGATTAGTTTCATTATGGCACGATACGAATAGATATAAAGTATCTAATTCACATATTACCCATATCAGATACGATACAAAATTAGATATCTTTGATCTGTCACCCACAATTCTTGAGTAATCGACACTATTGAGATTCAGAATGAGATAATCGACATTATTGAGATATTGTTAGTTTTCAAGACAGTAGGCGAAAGATTCATCGTTGGAATTTTTTAATAATAATGCAAACAGAATAAATAGTTTGAGATTACGCAAAGTCAAAGTTTACAGGATACCATACAGGTCTATAGTTTAAACTTTGGTTTATCGTCTATTGTTTGACTATAGTCAAATTCGACCGCAGAGTGTTTTCTTTAGCAATTTTTTTCCTTTTTATCTTCATAATGAAAATCTTATGCGTCTGAATTTAAGCTTGAACCAACTAATGGTTTATTTCAGTTAAAGAGTCAAATAGTGTCTCCACCCTGCTTTATTATTTGTGTATATTCTAATACTGAATCTTACTAAACCATTGATAAGACATCGATTAAAGTTAATCTATCTTCGCTTTTAAGGGTGCTACAATTTATTGTGGAGTAAAAATTATTAACGTAAAAAAATATATCGAGTTTGTTATGGATGAATAAATAAATGAGAAATACAATGCCAACTAAATAAATAACGAGAACAAACGATAGGTATGATTATAAATAAATTGTAAACACAATTGTGTACACACATTTTACTCCTGTCGAATGATTCATTTCTCGCATTAATATATCTTTTTTATAATTTAAATAAACTAATTTTGTGGTAAACTTAGTAAGGATTTCGATGAAAATTGTAAATCAGGTATTTTACACCGAAGAATTGATTTATAATGGTTTTGTTTCATAAAATCTTGAATTCATTTTCAACTATATATATAAAACAAAGACGGGTTTGTTACAACACTTATAACTCGAGATCTGCTGGACCTATTGTTATAGGTGCTACTCAATAAGATAGGTCGCAGATATAAAATTTGGGTTGAGATAAAATGAAAGTGAATATTTCAGTTCAATAGATACGGAGACATTGTTACAAAATCCACTTCTAGACGAAGAAGTCATCGATTTAGACCGTTAGATTACATCACTGACCAAGCAAGTTAAAAATACAGGCCATAATATAAATCTAGTAGATAGATACAGGCAATAATATAAATCTAGTTGATGGCAACTGATTCTATGCCAATTTTAATTGTTTCCAGTTCATTATGAAGATAATCGGCGAGCTAGCCCTCATAGGGGCAATAGCCTCTGTGTTTATAGTGGCTGCTCAAGGTAGGGCAGCAGAAAGAGCGGCAGAGGAAGCCGCTGGAAAGAAATATATGGACAATCTGAATGAAGTCATGGGAAGATTGAGAAATAAGAACACTATTGCAGCTTGGAATTATCAGAGTAATATCACAGCTTTTAATGAGGAAAGACAGGTAAATGGAAAAGGAACATGATCCTTAATTTTAACTTTTTATCCGTGGTCAATGGATTTTATGTATTCGTTTAAAATTTCTTTTATTATATATATGCGTAAGAGTATGCATGCGTATGACTTGTTGAAGTAGATACAAGAATTTAGAAGCATTGAAAAATATTATTAACCCAAATTTTCTGCTTTTTTAGTTGCAACTAGCTCTCGAAACTGCGGAAGAAGAAAAAGAATACTGGAAGGAAACAATGACTTATCTATGGAAGGAGTTTGAAGACGAAAACCTGAAGAGGATGTTCATGAAATATTCCGTTCTAGGAACTTCAGCTCTCCCAGAAGACCTTAACCAGAGATTGATACAAGCTGTAAATAACATGCAGGCAACCTATGCAAAAGCTACCATTTGCGATTATAAGCACAGGACCAAATGTGATTTACATGTTGAACCAGGTATTCAAACTTACAATATAAGATTATTAAAACGAAATAACGTAAAGCAGACTCAAATATAATTCAATTCAGATATTAAGGTAGATAAAATTTTAAGTTTTCTTCAGATTGCATCGTTAACACACTTATCTCACGCACAATCATTTGTAATGATTTCAGAGGTGACAAACATCTTTGCCACCAGTCAAGACCCTGAGGAGTTGAAGTATACCTGGCTTGAATGGCACAAGGCAGCAGGAGCGGCTTCAAAGGGCAACTTCACTGAATACGTCAATATGTACAATGAAGCTGCTAAGCTTAATGGTATTATTTTTGATAATGTTTACTATATCAATAGGAATAATAATAATTATTGGTACTTTTGTTATTTGTACAATATTTATAAAAACTTCGTTGTCTTCACACCTGACTACAATGCAATTTCAGCTCCTTCTGTATAATATATTATTGCTTACTGAAGAGAAATTAGTTTTAAAAACCTGTAAAACATTTTATTTGTTTGCCAGTATAATTATGGTTTTCTATTATAATTATCATTAATAACGCAAGTCGTACGTATAGTTTCACAGCAACATAATATACTACGAGAAACTAAAATAACAACAACTAATGTTTCAGGTTTTGATAGCGTAGCTGAGTGGTGGCTTCATGAATATGAGGAATCAGACAGTGAAGACCAGTTTATTGCTCTGTGGGCTCAGGTGAAACCTCTGTACCAGCAAATACACGCTTACGTGCGGAGACTCTTGAGATTGAAGTATGGTGATGATGTGGTGCCAGCTAAAGGACCTATACCAGCGCATTTGTTAGGTATGATGTCATCACTTAGAACTATATTTTCCAAACTGTTATTACGTACAGTACGTGTATAATACGTATCGTGTTTGGTAATAATAGTATTGATCATGATTTATTCACAGGAAATATTTGGGCTCAAACATGGGAAAACGTGGAGAAGTTCACTATTCCTTTCCCCAACAAACAAGAAGTCGACATCACAGCTGCTCTAATTAGTCAGGTAGTTTTTAAGTTGAAACGATCGTTTAATAATCTAGAAGTTTTCTCATTTCTAACGAAGATATTGTCTCGTGTTTTTCTAGAATTACACAGCCCTGAAAATGTTCCAAGTCGCCGAAGAATTTTTCACATCATTGAATTTGAGTGCTATGCCACAAATCTTCTGGGAAAGATCTATTATTGAAAAACCTGATGACGGAAGAGATATGGTCTGCCATGCTTCGGCTTGGGACTTTTATGACGGGGAAGATTTCAGGTAGGCAATAATATGGAATTTATAAAGGTGCGATGTATATGTATCATTCAGATATTAGAATTTTATCGACCAAATGAAACAGTACCTTAACAAATACAAATTAACCCATCATGACAAATTCACTGACTTGAGTACATTTCTAATACGAAGAAGATAATGAAAGTGTTTTTCATTACAGAATCAAACAATGCACAACTATTACAAATGCTTTCTTTACCACAACGCATCATGAGATGGGTCATATTCAATACTTTTTGCAGTATAAGGATCAACCAATTGTATACAGAGATGGCGCTAATCCAGGTAACATACAGGTATTTTTATTCCTGCATCAAAAACGCATTATATTGGACATATTTCTTAAGATTTTTTTTTTTCTATCTTCAGGTTTCCACGAAGCAGTTGGTGATGTGATAGCACTCTCGGTATCAACTCCAAAACATTTACGTGTAATGGGTCTTCTTGAAGATGGTCCAGATGATTTTGAATCTAATATAAATCAGCTTTATAAAATGGTATGTATTCCCTTTAAAACTTTTCAAGTATCCTAGTATGAATAATCGGTAACAAAGTAAAATTTTGTTTCAGGGGTTGGAAAAAATAGTATTCTTACCTTTTGCCTACATTCTTGACGTATATCGCTATGGAATATTCCGAGGGACCACGACGCCTGATAACTATAACTGTCATTTCTGGCAACTGAGAGAGGAGCTGCAAGGTATAGCGCCGCCTGCCCCACGGTCTGAAGAGGACTTTGATGCTGCTGCCAAATACCATATTTCTGCAAATGTGGAGTACATGCGGTGAGCACAAAAAAAATCATGATTATATAAAAGAGTAGGGTTAGGGGTAGCATTTGGGTGGAGGTATAGGGGAGAATAGGGTTGGCAACACTGATTGCGGATTTTACTAAGAATAAGAACTAAAAAAAACGCAGTTATTGACTTGCCTACCAATACTTTAGTCAGTTCAAAACTTTAGAAAGTGACAAAATGTTAGAAATGAACTTTCTTTGTACTTGATCATTACTTACTTTGCAGTAACAAAACAAGAACTTTCCTGAGTTATAATATACACGTTAAAAGGCAATTTAAATTAGAATGTAGTATTTACATCTTAAGAAGATTGCGTGACATATTTGTAAATAATGATGTTAAAGATCTTTTAACATTTCAGATACTACATCTCATACATAATCCAGTTCCAATTCCACCGCTCTCTGTGTCTGCTGGCCAATCAGTATACCCCGGGTGACCCCGATAATCTTCTGTTCAATTGCGATATTTACAACAATTCGGCTGCCGGCAATGCTTTAGGGTGAGTAAACCTGATAGTTGGTCTTGACCGTAGTAACAACATCGATGTATATGTAAATGAACGTACTGTAGATAAAATATCGCATGCCATAAGTAACGCTGCGTACAGCACTAAATTGACCTAATTTTGTTTTTGGTGTAAGTAGACTGAAATGACAGCTTCTTCTTAATATCGATTATATTCTTTTGAACTTTGATATTGTTTAACTGTTAAAGAGAGAATCAAGAATATATGTCCAGATTTTAATTAGGTATAGCGAAAATATTTCCAGTCATCCAGTTACGTAATTATGAGTTTTAATCTTTTAATACCTTCTATTGCAGCAAAATGCTCCAATTGGGATCATCAAGACCTTGGCCTGATGCGATGGAGGCGCTCACAGGCCAGCGTAAGATGGACGCCAGTGGAGTATTGGAGTACTTCGAGCCGCTGCTTAACTGGCTGAAGGAAGAAAATGAGAAGAATGGAGAGTTCATTGGTTGGGAACCTAGTGATGTCCGTAAGTAGTAGTTATAATTGATAATTACAAGAAGGGGCTACTAGACTTTTAAGAGAACGGGACACCAATCATATACCTTTTATTTTGTGGAACCTCATAATAATTTGACCTTTTTTACGTTTCCTTCTTTTTTCCTGGATACATTTCACCGATTCCCTAAGTTTAAAAGTGTGTTACGTAATTTTGGTGGAACCCTGATAACTGTTCTACGGAATCCCTAAGTTCCCTGGAACCCCATTTAGAAATCCCTGTACCTACTAGCAGACGGGGCAGACGTTGTTCTGCGATATGTTTTGTCTCTTATAGGTTGGTTGTTCTTGTTAGTTTTCTACATGAGGTACTCCCATTCCTCATTAAAATATAAATTGTAATAACTTTGGACATCTTTTAACATGTCAAATTTTTTATATTTCTAACACTCTTGACCAAAGTTGTAGAGGTTAAACATCGAATAATTCAATATGTTATGTTTTCAGAGTACTGCACACCGGAGCAAAAAGAAACCATGGCCAACGTAGAATTCCGCAAGAGACTAGACAAATATGCTGGAAACTAAACCTTTATAATATACTTACTAGAATACAATTTTAATTGTCACTGTTAAATTGTTTTATTCCAAAAAAATCTTAGTATCTGTTGCAATTATTTATTATCCCTTACCTTAAAAACATTAATTTCTAGTTGATTTTTCGGTTAAAAAGAAAGAGGTTATCAATTGTACATGTATGTATGTAATATTATTGAAATTGCAAAATTTTTACACAGGACTATTTAGAAGGGCTTTCTAAACAAATACACAAATTTTCATAGATATGTATGTATGTGGGTATGTATGTTTGTTTGTCCAAGCGTAGCTCCGAAACTAGTGATCGGATTTGAATCATTCTTTTTTTATTCGACTACATATATTCCAAATTAGGGAACAGTATACATTTTTTATCCAAATCGGTTCAGTAGTTTCTGAGATATGGAGTAAAACGTGTCGCGGCATAGCCTAATATTACGAGCTACAGGTAGGGTGTCAAAGAGAAAATGTCTTAAAACCCTGGTCAAAATGCAGTACGCATGAAAAAAAATTGAATTCTCAAAAAAATACTCATACGGACCAAATGTTCCGAGTTATATGTACGAGTTGCGTGTTATCCAAGGGAAAACTGCTCTAAACCTTAGTCAAATTCTAGGTAGCATATAATTAATCACAATAGCCATAAATTAATCTTTTTTTTAGTTAAATGTAAACTAAAAAGTATGAAATAAAATTATAATTTTAAAAAATTAAACCAATTTCAAAAAAAGGTAACTGATAAGTAGGAAATAACGGATTAGGGACATAAAATTTCTTTTGAGGTCGGATTTCGTAATTTATCAGTTGCCTTTATTGAAATTGGTCATTTTTTTTAAATCACAATTTTATTTCACACTTTTTAGTTAACTATATTCAAACTCTAAAGCAACTACATCAAATCCGCCAGTTTACCTGACTTTGATTTACACGTTATAATATATCTTATGTGGTTTATAAAACGAAAAATAATAATTAAATCAAGATCCTTTTCCCCAAGTTTTTGTGCAATGTCTCTTAATAAACAATAAGCGTTTTTAAGAACAAATAAAATAGTTTTTAAATTAACAAATTTCAATGAACATGAATAACCTCAAACGAGTTCCTTTGCATTGCATTACATTATAATAATTATTTTCATTATGGCACGATACGAATAGATATAAAGTATCTAATTCACATATTACCCATATCAGATAAGATACAAAATTAGATATCTTTGATCTGTCACTCACAATTCTTGAGTAATCGACACTAAAGAGATACTTATAAGTTTCAAGATATCCGTATCTTTATCTGTTTATTAAAAGGCGAAAGGTTCATCGTTGGATTTTTTTAATAATAATGTATACAGAATAAATAGTTTGAAATCACGCATAGTCAAAGTTTACAGGAAACCATACAGGTCTATAGTTTAAACTTTGGTTTATAACTATTGTTTGACTACAGTCAAATTCGATTGCAGAGTGTGTTCTTTAGCAAATTTTTTTTCTTTTAATTATCTTCATAATGAAAACCTTATGTCTGAATTTAAGCTTGGACCAACTAATGGTTGATTTCATTTAAAGAAGCAACTAGTGTCTACACCCTGCTTTATTATTTGTGTGTATTCTAATACTGAATCTTACTAAGCCATTGATAAGACATCGATAAAAGTAAATCTCTCTTCATTTTTAAGGATGCTACAATTTATTGTTGAGTAAAAATAATTAACGTAAAAAAATATATCGAGTTTGTTATGCATGAATAAATAAATGAGAAATACAATGCCAACTAAATAAATAACTAGAACAAACGGTAGGTATGACTATAAATAAATTGTAAATACAATTGTGTACACACATTTTACTCCTGTCGAGTGATTCATATCTTGCATTTATATATCTTTTTTATAATTTAAATAATCTAATTTTGTGGTAAACTTAGTAAGGATTTCGATTAAAATTGTTAATTAAGTATTTTACACCGAAGAATTGATTTATAATGGTTTTGTTTCATAAAATCTTGAATTAATATATTATTTAAAATAGCGAGTGTTAACATGGTTGTAATTCTTTCAGTTTACTATATATACACAACTACCTACTGTTTTAATAAACAGTAAGTGGTAAATGCTTATATCTCCCTATTACGTTAGTATTTTCTCGGAAAATCGAAGAAGAATCATAACTAAGGCATCCTAATGAAATCTTTTCCGATGATTAAAGATGTAATGTAGGATACATTATCTTGAGAACTTGAGTACAAAATCAGTACCACTTAAGTACACTTGTCATCTAATAAATAGACTGTAACATAAATGAATAACAATTGACTGTCCATTCATCCAAATCAATAAGTAAGTCAAAGTTTTTGTGACCTTGACATGCATCGTTTTTTACCATAATTGGCAACGGCTATTGAACACTTTAAATATATTAAAGAAGTGAATGGAAAAATAACACTTGTATTAAAAGATTCTAAGACTAATTTGCTGTAGCTACGATTGACTGTATACCTTTTGGATTAAATGTAAGTCAGACATAACAGACTATTTATGCTGTGACTTAGATTCATAATATTTATTACATCAGAACAAGCTATTCGTTGAACCGTACGTATTCTACGAAAATAATAACCTAATATTTAAATGAATAAAGTTTTAATACTAAATCTTAATTCACTTATACTTAACTAACTCCTATTGTGTGAGTTTGCGTGTGTAGTTATGTTAATCACAGTTAAAAAATAATAGTCAGTAATTACATAATATACATGGTGGCCAGGGAGTTGACGTCCAAATTTAAAATGAAAGTTTTTAGTAAGTTTCGCTTCACCTAGAGTGACCGTACTTTTCAAGTCGATAATTAGTACTATGGTTATTAATTATCACCATAAAAATTAAATACAAGTGCTCAACAGAATGAGCAAAAAATCGAAAACCAGTGTTAGGTGAAAATAATAAAAAAAAACATAAAAAATATATATCTCTATATATAACTATGCAAAATCGGATAACATACATGGGGGTGATTTGGATAGTGAATATCGTGAGGCATCTTAATTTTTAAATTTGGACGTCATCTCCCTGGCCACCCTGTATAAATATGTGACATCTGATAGTACGTGCATACTTGTTGTTTTATGTTGTACCTACTACTCAATAAGATAGATCGCAGATATAAAATTTGGGTTGAGATAAAATGAAAGTGAATATTTCAATTCAATAGATACGGAGACATTGTTGCAAAATCCACTTTTAGACGAAGCAGTCATCGATTCAGACCATTAGATTACATCACAGACCAAGCAAGTTATAGATAGAGGGCATCATAATATAAATCTAGTAGACGGAGACTGGTTCCATGCCAATTTTAATTGTTTCCAGTTCATTATGAAGATAATCGGCGAGCTAGCCCTCATAGGGGCAATAGCCTCTGTGTTTATAGTGGCTGCTCAAGGTAGGGCAGCAG
>LGAG01001861.1:258770-309095 GCA_001278395.1 Lerema accius
AGACATTGTCATCGAAGAAGTCATCGATTCAGACCGTTAGATTACATCACTGACCAAGCAAGTTATAGATAGAGGCCATCATAATATAAATCTAGTAGATGGAGACTGGTTCTACGCCAATTTTAATTGTTTCCAGTTCATTATGAAGATAATCGGCGAGCTAGCTCTCATAGGGGCAATAGCCTCGGTGTTTATAGTTTCTGCTCAAGGTAGGGCAGCAGAAAGAGCGGCAGAGGAAGCTGCTGGAAAGAAATATATGGACAATCTGAACGAAGTCATGGGAAGATTAAGAAATAAGAACACTATTGCAGCTTGGAATTATCAGAGTAATATCACAACTTTTAATGAGGAAACACAGGTAAATGGAAAAGGCTCATGACCCTTAATTTCATTAAACTTTTACTATTCATTTAAAATTTCTCTTATGTCATATATGCGTCAGAGTATGTATGCGTATGAGTTGTTGAAGTATATACAAGAATTTAGAAGCAGTGAAAAATATTATGAACCAAAAATTTCTTCTTTTTTAGTTGCGACTGGCTCTTGAAACAGCGGAAGAAGAAAAAGAATACTGGAAGGAAACAATGACTTATGTTTGGAATGAGTTTGAAGATGAAAACCTGAAGAGGATGTTTATGAAATACTCCGTTCTAGGAACTTCGGCTCTCCCAGAAGACCTTAACCAGAGATTGATACAAGCTGTAAATAACATGCAGTCAACCTACGCAAAAGCTACCATTTGCGATTATAAGGATAGGACCAAATGTGATTTACACGTTGAACCAGGTACTTATACTTACAATATAAGACATTAACACAAAATAACATATTTAAACAGATTCAAATATTATTCGTAATTCAGATATTCAAGTAGACAAAATTTTAAGTAATCTTCAGACTGTATCGTTAACACATTTTTCACACGCACAATCATTTGTTATGATTTTAGAAGTGACAAACGTCTTTACCACTAGTCAAGACCCTGAAGAGTTGAAGTATACCTGGCTTGAATGGCACAAGGCAGCAGGAGCTGCTTCTAAGGGCAACTTCACTGAATACGTCAATATGTACAATGAAGCTGCTAAACTTAATGGTAAAGTTTTTGATGATATTTATTAATCGAAATAATAATATAAACTCGTTGTCTTCATAACTGACTTGATTAAATCACATGAATGAAATTTCAGCTCCTTTAGTTATTATTCTTACTTGCTGAGGAAAAATTGGTTTTAAAAATTGTAAAAGACTTTATCTGATTAGTATATAGGTTCCATTTAATCATTAATAACGTCGCAAGTTATGAGTGTAGTTCTACAGAAACTTAAGCCAATAGGAAGTAAAAAAATTACTGCTGCTGTTTCAGGTTTTGATAGCGTAGCTGAGTGGTGGCTACATGAATACGAGGAATCAGACAGTGAAGACCAGTTTATTGCTTTGTGGGCTCAGGTGAAACCTCTGTACCAACAAATACACGCTTACGTGAGGAGACTCTTGAGATTGAAGTATGGTGATGATGTGGTGCCAGCTAAAGGACCTATACCAGCCCATTTGTTAGGTATGATATCGTCACTTGGAACTATATTATTTTCTAAACTGTTATTACGTACAGTACGAGTATAATACGTATCGTGTTTGCTAATAATAGTATTGATGGTGATTCATTCACAGGAAATATTTGGGCTCAAACATGGGGTAACGTGGAGAAGTTCACTATTCCTTTCCCCAACAAACAAGAAGTCGACATCACAGCTGCTCTAATTAGTCAGGTAGTTTTTAAGTTGAAACAATCGTTTAATAATCTAGAAGTTTTCTCGTTTCTAACGAAGATATGGTCTCGTGTTTTTTTAGAATTACACAGCTCTGAAAATGTTCCAAGTCGCCGAAGAATTTTTCACATCATTGAATTTGAGTGCTATGCCACAACTTTTCTGGGAAAGATCTATTATTGAAAAACCTAATGACGGAAGAGATATGGTCTGCCATGCTTCGGCTTGGGACTTTTATGATGGGGAAGATTTCAGGTAGGCTTTAATACGGAATTTATATAGGTGCGATGTATAATTGTATTATTCAGATATTAGAATCTCAATTTTATCGACTAAATGAAACAGTACCTTAACAAATACAAATTAATCCACCATGACAAATACACTGATGGGTACATTTCTGATACGAAGAAGATAATTAAAGTGTTTTTTATTACAGAATCAAACAATGCACAACTATTACAAAGGCTTTCTTCACCACTACACATCATGAGATGGGACATATTCAGTATTACTTGCAGTATAAGGATCAACCAATTGTATACAGAGGAGGCGCTAATCCAGGTAATGAAGATGTACATATTTTTATTCCTACATCAAAATCGCATTACATTGGACATATTTCTTAAGATTTTTTATATTTATCTTCAGGTTTCCACGAAGCAGTTGGTGACGTAATAGCACTCTCCGTATCAACTCCAAAACATTTACGTGTAATGGGTCTTCTTGAAGACGGTCCAGATGATTTTGAATCTAATATAAATCAGCTTTATAAAATGGTATTTACATCTCAAACATCTTAATTTCCTTTAAAACCTCTCAAGTATCCTAGTGTGAATAATCGGTAAAAAAGTAAAATTTTGTTTTAGGGGTTGGAAAAAATAGTGTTCTTACCTTTTGCCTACATTCTTGACGTATATCGCTATGGAATATTCCGAGGGACCACAACGCCTGATAACTATAACTGTCATTTCTGGCAATTGAGAGAGGAGCTGCAAGGTGTATCACCGCCTGCCCCACGATCTGAAGAGGACTTTGATGCTGCTGCCAAATACCATATTTCTGCTGATGTGGAATACATGCGGTAAGTACAAAAAAAATCATGACTACACAAAAGACTAAATTGTAGGGTTGGCAACACTGATTGCGGATTTTACTAAGAATAAGAACTAAAAAACGCAGTCATTGACTTGCCTACTCAATACTTCAGCCAATTCAAAACTTAAAAAATTAAAAAAATTTTAGAAACGAAAGATTTTTTGTGCTCTTGATTGTTTCTTACTTTGCAGTAACTTAACAAGCACTTTCCTGAGTATTGTAATATACACCTCAAGTGGCAATTTAAATTAGACTGTAGTCTTTCTTAAGCAGATAGCGTGATATATTTGTACCTTAATAATGATGATAAAGATCTTTTAACATTTCAGATACTACATCTCATACATAATACAGTTCCAATTCCACCGCTCTCTGTGTCTGCTGGCTAATCAGTATACCCCGGGTGACCCCGATAATCTTCTGTTCAATTGCGATATTTACAACAATTCGGCTGCCGGCAATGCTTTAGGGTGAGTAATCCTAATAGTTAGTTATGACCCTAGTAACAATAATAATGTAGTATATTTGACTGTAGAGAAAATATACGCACATCGTAAGTGATTGCTGCGTACAGCACTAAATTAATCAAATTTAGATTTTTGTATAGGTAGACTGAAATGGCAGTTTCTTCTAAACATGCGTCTCTTTCGAATTCACATTAAGTTCAACTGTTATAGAGAGACGTAAAAATAAATAGGTTATGTCTTGATGTTTCAGTCTTTAAGAAATTAGCTTATACACGTGTACTTTTGAATTATAGTGAAAATATTTTCAGTCATATAGTAAAGAAGTTTTAATCTTTTAATAACTTCTATTGCAGCAAAATGCTTCAATTGGGATCATCAAAACCTTGGCCTGATGCGATGGAGGCGCTCACAGGCCAGCGTAAGATGGACGCCAGTGGAGTATTGGAGTACTTCGAGCCGCTGCTTAACTGGCTGAAGGAAGAAAATGAGAAGAATGGAGAGTTCATTGGTTGGGAACCTAGTGATGTCCGTAAGTAGTAGTTATAATTGATAATTACTAGAAGGGGCTACTAGACTTTTAAGATAACGGGACATCAATCAAATACCTTTTATTTTGTGGAGCTCCATAATGTTTACCTTTTTATTACGTCTTACGTCTCTGTTTTCCTGCTACATTTCATAGATTACCCAAAGTTGACCTTTTTTGGGTTTCAAATGTGTAATTTAATTTTGGCGGAATCCTAATAACTGTTTTACGATGGAACCCGCTTTTTCGAATTCCTGTACTAGAAGACGGGGACAACAAACAAGAACAACATCTGTGTTCTGCGACACATTTTGTCTCTTATAGGTTGGTTGTTCTCTACATGTGGTACACCCAGTCTTCATTATTAAAAATTAAATTCTAATAACTTTGGACAACTTTTTACATGACGAAGTTTTAATATTTCTAGTACTGTAGATCAAAGTTGTAAAGATTAAACATGTAATAATTTCATTATGTTATATTTTCAGAGTACTGCACACCGGAGCAAAGAGAATCGATGGCCAACGTAGAATTCCGCAAGAGACTAGACAAATATGCTGGAAACTAAACCTTTGTACCATACTTACTAGAATACAATTTTAACTGTCACTGTAAACCTGTTTTATTTCAAAATAATCTTATTACTTATCTATCTGTTGCAACTATTAATTATCCATTACCGTAAAGACATTGATTGCTAGACGATTTTGAACATTCTTCTAATGACAGACAACTTCTCTATGTATACTTTTTACCTGACTGCGCAAGAAGGTTAATGTTTTTTAACGTATGTACTTATGTATATCCATTTCTTTGGCACGCTCTACAGCCTAAACTACTTAACGGATTTAAAAAATGAGGTATCATTGAGTTTGTCTCGATTATGAGAGTGTCTTAGACTATATGTTTTTTATTGTACAAAACTTTGAGCAATTTTTTCTATTACTGATTACGTACTAGTTACTACTTAAGTACGAACACAAACACGTAACAAATAGGCCGTAATCTATAACTCATTTAATTATATTTACAATATGTCATGCTATAGGTCCTGTTGGACACACAATAGTTGTATCACGCCAGTTCTAAAAACTGTTCAATGGAGGGAAATCCGCACATTTTGACGCGACCTTCACCTACTGCAAATAAAATTTAATGTCATTCTTGGGAAAATAAAGTCCATTGTGAATTTAACCATGCGTACGTTAAATCACGCGTTAAGTTGCGAAATAATCGAAGTGTTTCTTTCACATGTGGATTGGGGATTGTAACAAATAAATATTTAAATACTGTCCATATGGGCTTTATATATTATAAATGTGAAGATGTTTGGATATTTCGAAGTCCTTCGTTCTAACCGCTGAATGGATTAAGCTGAAACTTGGCACACTAATAGTTCGCAATCAGGAATATGACATAAGGATAGATTTTATCCCGATTGTAGGTTTCCTTCGGGTTCATTATTTTTTTAACTATTTTTTCTTGTCATCTAGTTTTGAATATGGCGCCCAAACAATTTTTTTAACTATTACTGGTTATTAGTTACTATGTAATGGCTGTTTTGCACGTTTGTTAAACTATATTCAAACTCCAAAGCAAGTACATCAGATCCGCCAATTTGCCTGATTTTGATTTACACGTTATACCATATGTTAGGTTTATAAAACGGAAAATAATAATTAAGTCCAGATCCTTTTCCCCAAGTTTTTGTGCGACGTCTCATTAACAAACAATAAGCCTTTTTAAGAACAAATAAAATAGTTTTTGAATTAACGAATTTCAATGAACACGAGTAGCCTCGAACGAGTTCCTTTACATTGTTACATTATAATAATTTCCCATGTAGTTTTTGGCACTTAATTTAATTTGTTACAAGATAAGTTTGTTGCCAAGTCAATATAATTTAGCCAAACTATTATAATATTATTGTCTTCAAGCACCATCACCACTGCAGCTTGGGTGCTAGTTTCATGCTCAGACAAAAAAATATATAGACTGAGACTTCGGAAAAAAATGAGCGTAGTGGAAAAAACAACGTACTTATCAAATGATAACGTTTCCCGGTACATTGCTCGAAAAACCGTGCTTCGTGACATACGTCAAATTGTAAAAAAAGGAAAAAAATGACTCCATTTTCAGCGATCATTTATACGAGTATGCATTGTATATATCATTTATATTATTTAAGATGTAGGTTGTTACGTATTTAAGACGTAGATATTATTTATATTTATTATTTCAAACGTAGTTTTTACGTATTACTATTATAGTGAAACAAAATTTTTTATATGGATTACAGTAAGGTTTTGTATTCAGATAGAGTTTTGCATTTTGTTATCCCAGCAGATTAAATTCGAGTTTTTACAATTACCTGCAAACTATAATATTCTGTATTATTGTCAAAGTTATCTCACTGGTTACAAAGATAAGATCGAGACAAGTACGATTTTGATATAATTTTTTATCGTACTTGAACTTGAAATCCCATCAGACAGTTAAAATAAGATAAAGCTGCAACCTTGGTACCTATTACATGACCGCCGCGCGCACTCGTGCGCATAATCGAAATGCAATTTTATTGTTATGTCACTAGAGACACGCCGAATATTATGAAGTTACTTAGGACAAATCTTAGTCGAAGTGAGGAACGAAAAACTCATACAATAAACACACGAAATATCATATTATAGTTATCTCATTTACTTACAAACGAAAGTCGAAGTAAAGAGCGAGAAAGACATTATATTGCTACAGTCTATAACCAGCGGATAAACAAGATGTTACAAACGATATCTCATTATTACAATTATGTTAAGTAGTTCAAAAGTTCTTAGGAAAAAGGGGAACATTCATACACGCAATCAACAGTCAAAGTCATATTATATCCTTTAAAGTCTGTTAAATTATAAATATTTCACTTTATTTGTACTGTTGCATTACACGTAGTACTTAAAGATCCTTCAAGAATATGATTTCATTACCATTTAAATGTCATTGAACTACCTTATACGTCTGTTTTAAGTATCAAATTATGTCTCTATATCTTAGGCTAAGGTTTATTGTGCAATGACGATGTTATATGAATTCAGTATGCAATGGTGTTTGATACTCGTGTGCACTTAGTATGCAGGAGTACATCTCAACATAAGGTAAAGCATGGTGTTATCGGTACATCACTAATTCCCACGGTGGAACTGGCACAATAGGAAAATTGCGTATCGCTTGTCAAGACACCGTGAGGAATTATATAGAACTGTATATTTCGAAAAGCAATAGATAAAAATATTAATAATATTAATTTGTTATGTCTTTTATGGATATGTAATAGTGTATAGAATGTTGGTGACCTTTTATAAATAAATAAATAAGTCTGAAATTTTGCATGTTTTATGTTATAGAGAAAAAAGTGCTCAACGTTAATTTTTGTGTATAAAATGCATACAAATAAAATTTAATTAAAAAATGTCGTAATTATTATTATGTTATATATTATGTTCTCTTTAATTATAAATGTTTTGTTTAATTAAAAAATGTCGTAATTATTATTATGTTATATATTTTTTCTAAAAAAATAAAAGGCTAAAAATATTTTCCTTTCCTGATAGCATAGATGAGGGATTCGTAAGTGTCCAATTATATTGCAAACATAATGAGTTATGGTAGAAATTCGACCTAGATAACTGAAATAATGTTCAAAATATAAAACGTAAGGAGTAACAGCTCTATATAGTTGAAGGTTTTTCCACTTATTTAACTTGAGTTCGTATGATGCATGGCTGTGTAAACAATCGCGCCTACCGATGGTTTTTGCTCCTTCATCTTCTAACATATACTTTACAAGTATTGACTGTTGAGAAACTATCTCGAAATACATACTTTTGACTGTGCCAGTAGGAGAGTAATGTGTTTTGAGCTGAAGTGTTTGTGTGTCCACTTTTTGGTACACTACATCCTAAACTGCTTGATAGATTTTAACATGACATGTTGATTTTAACATCGCATTGTGATGTGTCATTAGATTCGTCTCTTTTGTAGGAGTCTCATAGGTTACACTTTTTTATTTTAGTACGCCCCAAATCTATACAAAAGATTTGTAATATTTTTTTTTGTTTTTTCTCCTCTAATTATTTTGTGTGTTTTTTCTACTAATTAATGACTTTCATAATAATTTTAGGTCTTAAACTTTATTTTTGAACTTATGATATATAGGTACGGTATTGATGTAGAAGGTATTATCGTATTTACGTATGGCTAAGCCATCTGCAACATGTTTGCATGTATGTAGTAATAAATAAGTGATTTTAACGACATAACTCCGTCAAACTTAAATAACTTAGGGCGTGGACAAAGAAAGCGATAACGAATCGAAAGTTGAGATAACGAAACGAAATGTGTTGTAACGAGTCGACTTGAACGGAAGCGTTACTACAATAGTATATGCACATATGTATGTATGTATGTCTTGTCTAGGAGTCGCTTGGTTTCAAGATTATAGAGAAGGCTTTAAAATATTTTCTTTTAGCCTCATACAGAAGTCTTTCCGGATAAATAAATAAAGTTTAATAATAAATCTTCAACTGATACTACTTTTAAGAAAGCAGTTCTTTTAATCTGTAACTACTTGTACTTTTGTGTTTTTATATTATTGAAAAAAAAACCTTTAACTATTTATTTTTTAAAATCTATTCAGTTATATTTTACTTAATTTAATAAACGATGTGACAAGGAATGCTTAACACACGATAATGGATGAGTCCATTAACTGTTGATTAATTAACTACAGTTGAGTCCTGCCTAACTTACTTTTGTGACAAATGACTTAACATACGTCTCCATATTTTGTAACAAATTGTCACACCTTGAATGTTACAAAAGTAAACACATAACCTTCTAAGCTTTTAAGGTAAAATCCATTTCCAAATGCTCTTGTTTTACTCTCACTAATTGTCAATTGGTGTTTGTCTTTACATTACGTAATACTATTCTGTTGACCTAATAGATGTTTTTAAATATTTCAGAAAAGGAGTGTTCGAATGTTACATAACGCATTTGACCCCCCCCTTCCATGTAACGCATCGTAACGTCTGTCTGTACCCTGCCTCCCCATTCCTAAACGTTACGTAACACTAATGACCATTTTTGTCAAAATTTTTTGCTATTTTGAAGTTAGAAGAATTATAATCCCTAGTATCCTAGTATCCTGTATGTCTATGGATGGTAAGTAACTTAGTCCAATGTTCATTTATTAGCTGTTTACATAAAGGAAGTATTAAAAACAAGTGAAATTACGAAAAATAGACCAATGAATATCCAGAAACATATTTTTTTCTATTAAGTTAACTTTCATTTTAATATAATAGCAAAATACAAATTTTATTTTTAAACTTATCTTTACTTATTTTCTTTTAATTAAGTCTTCATATAAATAACAAATACCCATTAACTGTTAAAGATTCAAGTTATAAGCAGAGATTACCGGTTACTGCTTAATTATCTTAACCCTCCATTACTCGGCGGTAATTGCTTCCAAGGATGAGAGATACAAATCTTTGATTCATCACGCTGAGATAGACATAATTAAGTTTATTTTTATGTAGTGAATCAATTGTTTTGTCTCTTTTACAGCATAATGATTTTTAATATAATTTTTGTTATTTAATTGATTTTGTAGCCCTATTCGTAAGCCAGGCGAGGTTTTGGGTTTGATACCCGGCTGCGGCAATGGTTCGTTCATCTGATGTGATAAATTAATATTTGTTGTTGGGATACTGTTTTTATAATATCTTAATTTATTTATGTTACTTTGTATGATTAAATACATAAAATACCTTCATCCAGTAAACTTACTTTTAGATATTAGGTGTTGAATGCTTTGTCATACAAACTTGTAAAGCACTTTTTCAAGAAACAATTAGTTGAAAATAGTTCCAAAAAATGGCTGGTAGTATTATTAATAACTATGGTTAAAAATATTTTTGAAAAATGTAGCTTAACGATTACTAACGTTTGAATCTGTCATATTCATTATCATGTATTAAGGTATTTATTTTATCTGATCGATTTATTTCCTTACATAATTCTCATTGTTATATTTTAAATACCGTAAGGAATTAGCATGGTGTTACCTGATGACGTACTACGTTCATGCAACGTTTAACCCAACTCCTCGTACTTGCAAAGAATCCTTGGTTAACTTCAACAAGGCCCTAAGCCTAGAAGACAACGGAGCCGATTCACACGGCCCGCACCATTCCGACAGTTGGTATCGCGAGCGCAACCGAACACCACGCAGCATTGGTTGCCATTGAAACCGTGACAACGACCGGTCAACCATGGCCTGCGTTCAAGACAGAAGACTTATCGAGCTGTGGTTTATACTCTTGCTCCCGTTGCTCTGTTTAGCCGAACCACAACTTGATTTGCCGCCCCTACCGGTTTCAACTCAACGTAACCCGTACAGCAACTATGGATTTTCCAGTACTCCATCGATAAATGCTCCAGGAAATCAATTCGATCTCAACAATCGTAATTTCCAATTCAGTACCCAAAGACCCAGTCAGTTATCGAGTACCCCTGGCGTGTTTCCAGTATCAACGACACCTTTCAATCGATTGAGTCCAGATATCAGCAACAATGGATACCCCAGCTTGGACTACGGTAACGGCAGGGGTCCCACGTCCACATTACGGCCTTTCAATGACGCAGCACGCGACGACAGGATCGATATAAACAGTGATCCAAATTTCAGGAGAAACGATCCCAATTTCGTCAGGAACGATCCTAGTTACGTGGGAACGCAAAATATAAACGGAGATGTCAACAACCACATCGATGATAGGTTTAGGCAAGTGAATTTACAGCAAGTTCGGGAGTTCCTCATCAGGGCGGATGAACAGGCGTCGAAGGAGTGCACCAACAACGTCGCAGCTCAATGGAATTTCGAAACGGACGTCAATGATGCAACACAGCATGCCGCTGTGAGTATTAATGCATTTGTATTGTTTCTCAGGAAGTCGCTAAGTGTAACGGTTTTTGTTCGGTTTCGGTGTCATTGTTATTGACTATTATTGGTTGCAGTATAATATTGGCTATACTATAGTTTATTTACATTGAAATTCAATGAAAATCGACATTGGGATTTGGGTAATAATAGCAATAGTTGACGGTCTAAGTTTGATGTCTGCTTAAATAATTAGGTCAATACCTCTTGTTACATGTCTTGCTGTATAATAGTGTCGTAGTAATTCTTTTGAAGTGTCTAATGTACACTTCACCATATTTTAACCATAAACTTGGTTACCGTTGGTGCTATTGAGTATTCTGTGATAACAGTGCCTTACTTGTACTAGGGATGCAGAAGTGTACGGAATGAAGACAGAACACATACTATAAGCCTAATAATACCTTCTTATTTTAATGTGGTTAAAGTCAAGAGTGAACTTGCTTCTTTTAAATTAGCGTACAACATCTTAGATAACATGTCCTCTTACCATCAATTATCACGTATTAACTTATTCTATCTAAAAGAACTAAACTATTATCAATATCAGACAAAATTTTCTGTAGAACCGCTGCTTGCCTTTTGAGGTCCCAGATTTGATTTCCTATCGTGGCAGACAAGTGACAAAATAAGCATTTGTTTAAGGATTTCGTTTTTTTTGAGTATTCAATGAGTCCTGGATTCGATTTCCAGTGAGTTTGAAATCTAAATGATGAATTTATTTGTTCTCAATTCTGTTCATGGCACTGACGGCACAGACAATACTAGTGTAGGGCCTATTAAAATGTGGCGTTATGTATTAATACCACTACAACACAAGGAATCCTGTTGTGTGAGAGCATATATTTAAATTTATTTATTTACCTGCACATTCGTTATTGTAATAACCGGCGGCTCAGATGATTATCAAATAAACAATGTACTCGTAGATATGAATGCTCAACTACGGAAAATAAACGGGCGGAGCTTGAGAAAATGGCGTTTTTGTTCTTTTGTTCGCGTTATTGTAGTTTTTTTCTGAGACTTCATTTCGGAAATTAAAGTTTTATGTGAGTTCATTATGAATATTGTGTCGGATTAGGTTTATAACCCTTTTGCACGCGATGGTGCTTTGTTAGTACGAGTATGTACCGGAATTAATTTTTAAGATATTTTTACTTCCCGGTTCGAGTTATTGCTGTTTTGTTAAATTGCAGTATATGTGAAGGAGTTTGTTTCATTACCATTAATGTCTAGTTTTGCGCAAAACAATTTACTTATCTACCTTAAATTAAAACTTATTACCAATAAAAACTTATCTATTACCAATCGATTCTATCACAAGCAAACAATGCGTAAGTAAATAAGTTCATATTTATTATCATATTCATATTTTTTTTTACTTAAAACTTTATACTGTATCACTAGGGCCAAAAATATTCTTTTCAATAATATGAAAAAGTAAATTATGAAAAAGCTCTGAGGATTTACTTCTAAATATCAAACTTAATATTTTCATTATTGTCTTCCGAAAATGAATCTAAAATGGTTTATGGATATTCCATCATTGAGCTTACACGGATTATTAAATTACGCCAGTCGGTACCAATTGGTTTTTCTCGCGTAGCACTTCAACGTCTCAAAGCTTTCGATTATTATTTTTAGGAAAAAGGAATGTTTAAACAGCTCTGCTGTAAAATTAGCAATATGGCACTTGGTAACTATTTTCATTCAACCGTCGATATACAAATAAATCCCATCGTAATAATCAATTATATTATTATTAATATCACCATTAAATGTCGGTATTTCTCGTGAGTACTACATTAAGCAATTAATTTAAACATTAATACCATTAAGAGCATTCAATCTAAAGCCCAACAAACTACGCGATTTAATTCGCAGTAACTTATAGTTCGACTATAGAGTAATTACTTCTTTTATTGTTACAGTAGGTACATACCATTACCGCACTATAAGTAATTAAATTGCTGCTTAAAAAACTGATTTTTATGACATGGATCATGGCCATTGATTATCCATTAAATCCGGGTCGTTTCTGAGCTGATGCTGCACATCACCTAATATGTATTATAATTAGTAATTTTTTTAGTAATGTTTTTTAGGTAATTTTTATGTTTATGAAATCTTAAGTAACTATGTAAGTGTGTGTATGTGTTGTACTGCTGTGCCTGGAATAATAATGTTTCTTCTTCCTGGAATGATAATAATAATAATTGCCTTTAACAGAGGAAAACCCCTGACAAGGGGGTAGTTATATCTTTTAATGGAAAAAATTATACCTATTAATTAAACAGGAAGAGCATTTACCGATACTTAGGTTTCAAACAAGGCTCAATTATAATCAATTAAACTAGGGATTACGGTGAAGGAAAACATGGTGAGGAAACCTGCACACCCAAGAGTTCTCCATAAAATTCTCAAAGATGAATGAATTGTGCCACAATCTGCATTTGACCAGCGTGGTGGACTATGGCCTGTACTTCACTGTGAGAGGAGGCTCAAGCCCAGCAGTGGGACAGTGTGTTTAAAAGAAAGGTCATAACCGTCACAGAAACAATCACAATCTCTCCGTGATCTCGAGCCATCTAGAAACTTACCGGTATCTATAGAGATCGTATTGTTGTCAGTTCCCACAACTGTTATTCGACTTTCTTCAACGATTCATTTGTATGGAAATGCAATGACATGTTAAAATTCAAGTAGTTCGGGATATAGGTAAGGAACTTTTAACTACGAGTATTTTAAAGTATGATGTAATTTATTATCCGACAGTGGTAGTAGGAGGGTAATGTTTTTCGACTATTTTTATAGTACATGACTTAGTTCTTCCAATAAGCGCCTAATCCAATTTAATGTAACGTTACATTGTCTTTAACCAACGGAAAAATAAGACAAATCCATAGATAGATTCCTCATTTGTCTTTCGTCAATTTGCTATTAGAAATTCTAATAGAACTGATGAACATTCACACATAATAGATTATACGGTTCAAAATCATTATATCCTCCATATTCGAGTCAAAATAAGCAACGCACAATACCCATCTTTTAAGTGCTTATAAAATTCCGATCCGACGTTCATGGTCAATTCTTCAATCGAAAAATTAATCGCGAAATGGAGAAATTGCACATACGAGTAGTTACAAGTTTTATTTCTGAACCTTTGATGGGCAATGATTATGAACGGATAGGCTATCAAGCTTTATAATAGCTAATAAAATAAAGCCGTCAAAGCTTCGAAATATCGGCTTAATACCACTTAGCGTATAAACACAGTCTTATATGGACGAAAGGAAATAAAATCAAACAAAATTTAAGTCGCTTAGCTTTTAATTTAAGCTATAACTGTAAAATTGCGTGACTAAAGTTCTCAGTACAGACTTGCCCTAAGCCTAGGTTTCCTCATGATTTTTGTTTTTAATTTAAAAATAAGTATCGCGACATACTGACGGTTCATCGTTCGGTACATTAAAAAAAAAATTCAGGCATATAATTTTGATTGACATGGTAAAATTAATATACCGAGGATGTGCACAAAACTAAATTTTACTTATAGTATTGGTAACAAATACATTTATTTTTAACCTCATACAATCACATTTTATGGCAGCATACACCACAGAGTTTTCAGACAAAGTTTCGTTGTCAGCCAGTTACCACTGGCATCTTTCAGCCTAATACAACGAACGAGTGTATAGTCCAGTTTGACACAATGAGTAATGGTCGGATTTCGACCACAAAGATCTCTCGTTCTATTAATAGCCAGCCCAATTTGTCGGACGTCATAAGTGTATCAATTGAGGTCATTTGCACAAAAACTAGTGACTTAATCAGGGCCGATCGTTTTAGTGCGTTTATTTCCCACGTCGTTATCTATGTTGGCAAATCTCAAATCAATAGTAATTTTTTGACAACCAAGTATTCATATTTTTTACACGTGTAGGTACTATTAATACAGGAAATACGAAAATCATTTAGGTCATATTGAAAAGGTCGTTGACCTTTCTGAAATAATTTTATTGATTTCATTATTTGTCAGCATACACCTGATCCAATTTTGGATCTATTTGGATAATGCAGGAAAGTGAGTTTGAGTTTGGCATAGTTAAAGTTTCAATGGAGAAGAAATAGAAAACTAAATTTTATTTGAAATACGTATTACAACCTAAAATACATAGATACATTACTCCGTAAAATTAATACATGGATATGTTACACGCACATGTAAGACGGAATGCCCATTTGATGTTGATATTGATATCTGCTAGCTTCTATTTGAGAATTTGACATAATGATTTATGGTCACATTTTATTATAATCTACTTTATTATTCTGCTATAGAAGTGGTTCAACATTTTACGTAATTATGGTTAATAATAAAGAGAATTGAAAACCAGTGTTTTAAAAAACCTTTAAAAAAATAAAAGCGTAGGTGTTAAAACATGATTGTAATTAGATTTTAAATGCCCAACAATAAATTTGACTGACAATAATAATCTTATAATCTCTGAGTCACTGAGAATTTGATAAAAAAATAATCTCGATTAAGTGTAAATTGTTTTAGTTTAATATACTTAATTTTTTTAACGCAAAGCCGCAGTAAGCTAAGGACACTTCTTTTTCTTCAATAGTGTCGTCTATGTTTACCGGCTGCACAAGCAGTGTTATGTTTTTCGAGTATATGTATGTATGTATGTATGTATGTCCATTTCTCTGGCACTAAACAGCTTGTTAGTGACATAGGCTATAGTTTTTTCGAAAAACCTATTTTCAGTTGTCGGGCTTGTTGTTTCCATAAATGATTATTAGTTGTCTAAAGATTTACAAGATAATGTTGAATCTTTGTGACGTTACGACTACTATTTTTGAATAACAGACATATTTATTAAAATAATATACTTATACCCAATTTCATCCAGTTCAAATATAAAAGAATACTCTTGTATACATACTTATTTAAACACTATACAATATTAATATCTGTTATTGTGATATCATTTAATCGTGTTGTAGTAATTATCTAACACCAGGAGGGCTGAATAGTTGTTTGTTCGTTCGTTTTTCGCGCAAAAACAAATGCCCTTTTTCTACTTCCTTATATTTAAATATGATTTATTCATTTATGGTCTTTCATTATGACTAACTCTAACCTAATATTCTCTTATCTGAGATTATTGTCAGTGGAACGTGACCTATAATAATTGGAATACCTTTGTTACAAATAATGAATATCGGAGTAATATTTCGTACTTATTGTATCGGAAAAATATTTAAAATTCGAGCTATAGTTCTTCTTAGCGTTAACTACCCCGTAGTTCTGGTTAAATGTTATGATGATTTATACATGTTATTATGGACGGATGGGGTCGAACAACGTGTTACGTAACTTTTATTTAGTTATTTGAAAAATATAATTTTTCTGCTTTGGCAAAATGGCAATTTTTGTAAGTAAAAATAGTCGTTGATTCAAAAATCCTCATAAATGTAATGTTTGAACGCTGTCTGTTCCAGATGTCGCATCATTCGAACTACAATTGACCTCGTGTATTGTCGCTAATGTTAGGTTGGAGACCTATAAGGACTAGAGACAAACAATAAAATAATTCATTATTTGAAGGCTCCGTATTGTGTTTGGTTACTGACGAGGCGATTAAAACACTGGGGGTATATTAAATTGGATGTATGTCATTGCGTTGAAGTGCTGTGAATCTTATCCTTATTTTGATGCGGGATGAAGGTTGGTTATTTGATTTGAATATCAATAAGTTTGCATAAAGGTCTAAGTGCCCTATAACTTTTCTTGAAAAGTTTGCGAAAAATGGGAAGTTCAGCTATATTTTTTTTAATGTATGAAAAAGTTTAAACATGGTACTACTCCTATATTATTATTACCTTTTGTATCGCATAGCACTAAAGCAGTTATTTACCGAGTAACTTTTTATTTTTATAATTTTTATAGTGAACAATAAACTTAAATATCACAGGTTTTTAAGTATTGCAAAAAGGAAGAAAACTAATTATGGAATGCACCTACTTATTGAAGTGCGCATATATAAAAAAAATAAACAATAATAAACCTAGGGCTTTAAAATTAAAATCATTAGGTTAAATAACAAAACTAGGCCAATAATGTAGGTCAAGTCAGACGCCACATCGATTGATCATTACCAAAAAAATACAACACTTGAATCTTTATTATTAAGTTAAGATTTAAGATTACTGATATACACTTCTTAAATAATTCAGTGCCTATGTGAAATCTCAAACTCGTAGTGCCTACGTACTCTTAAAAGGACCTCAAAATTACATCTATCAATTATTAACATATACGTATTTAATTTCATGTTACAATACTGATACAGCCTACGATTATACAGCTAACGATTACCTATAATTTAATTTTAGAGTTACTAAGTTGATTAATGATAAGAATATTCAATTAATATTCAACCGTTCAACAGTGAAGATAGTATTAATGGAAAGTTAAATCTTGTCATAGAACCTAACTCAATAGTATCAGAATTACGTGCTGTTAGTAATATACACGTAACACTCTTACGGCACGTAAGGACGAAGTTTTTAGGAGAATTAGTTAGCTAACGTTAAGTCACTATTCACTTTTTACTAGCATTATTGCATAATACGATAAAAAATGCGAAACCTAGATAAGACTGCTTTATACTTTTTTAAGTTTTGTACCGTAGAATACGATACTATCGAGAAATAAATCGATAAAAAAAGAATAAAAAAAACACTATAGATAGATTTTTTTGAGTTAAAAAACCCAATTGCAAAATATTTTTTTGGGGTTGGTGTGCCGTAATAAAAATAGTTTCACGAAGGAGAAAAATTCAATGATATCTCAAATTTGAAATCCGTGAAGCCGTCTGGACTGTACAGCGTATAGTATAAGATTCACTAAGCAGCAGTAGGTATCACTAAGTTTCAGCTGTCGAATTTTTGGGGTCCATACCTATAAGGTTAAAACTGGACCCTATTATTATTTATCCGCTATCTGTCTATCATCAGGATGTGTCTCATAAATCGTGATAGCTAGAAACCTGACAAATTGTGTATGTATTTCCGTCGTCGTTATAAGAACAAAAACTAAAAAATAAAAAATGAAAACATTTAGAGGGGTTCTCATAAAAAAAACGTGTTTTTCGTATTTTTTTAGGAACTTGTTTTTTAGTATTTTTTTAGGAACATGTTTTTTCGTATTTTTTTAGGAACTTGAATATTTTCAAAAAAGTAAGTATCTATTTACAACAAACATGATTTTCTTTAATGGGTACGGAACCCGTCAAGCGCGAATCTGACTCACACTTAGCCGGTTTTTTCTAGTCTTCAAATGGCTACCAAAGGTTTTTTGCACCATACAGAAGTATAATAGACGACAACTAGTACTGTGCACTTCACCTTGTGTGATCCATTTCTCATGGCCGCGGTGTCACAGCTCTGACGTCATCGCAAATTTGGTTTTACATTGTTGTGAACCGAAGCCAAAGGGAATGGTTAATCGCAATTCGATGGAGAGGAAGTAAATGTTACGCTTATTTACGGTCTGTTGAGGAGAAATCGCAATTAATGGTATGGATGGAACGTGATAGTGAATATCCAAATATTCAGCAAATGATGTGACAATTTCTGTAACAAAGTTTGATGAATACTTACAAAAAATGTATATACCCTATGTTTTACCTTTTAAGAGGTGACATAAATGTTTAAATAAATCCTAAGTTTCCCAAACATAGTCAACTTAATCTTAACCCTAATTACACCTTTGACAAGGGCAATTTTTGTGTGCATAATACTTATTTTACGGCTTCAGTTATCTTAGACAGTGTTAGTTCACCGCTAATTATTGCCGATCTTTTGACCTTAACACAAACAACTACCTTTGACCTGATTCATGATTCAAGTGCAACCGTATTTCGTTGTATTAAAGTCGAAAATTGCAACCACGATTCACTTGACTTTGATAGTTGGGTTTTCGTGTAAATTTCTTGGATAAAGAAAGAATTGTGCCATTCATTCAAAGATGTTTGAACTTGTAAATTTTGACACTTGCGCACGAGTGTACTTCTGTGTGTAAACTTGAACTCCTTTACAATTATGAATGAAGAGTTTGGTTGTGTGAAAATGGTAAAACAAAAATTTATTTAAATTCTGATAGCATTTGAGATAATCCCTTTTTATCGATGTGAGGCTTTCAAATGGTGAGGTGGTTAAACCGAATTGCGTCTAATTTTATTATGGTGACAGGGAGATTGGTGAACATCACTTATTTTTAACGCAAATCATAAAATACCCAAAGGATTATAAACAAAGAGGGAATTAAAGAATTATGCATGTTTCGAAAATCTTTACGCGACATTCGAGGATGGGGTTCAACTAAATCTCACAAAATCTCAAAAAGGCAAAAAAGGGTAGTTGAAAAATAATGAACCTTACATGAAACAGAACGAAGCAAGCAAACCGAATTTGAGAAAGTAAACAGGTAAACAGCTCTCGCTCAAAGGCGCGTGCTCATCAATTCATCACCATCATCATCATCTTCATCTATCTTCCCTACCCCATCAGCTACCGTCACACGTCACGATATAATTGCGAAACGTTGTCGCGTGTGAGAACGTCCTCGCCACAATAGCCGTGCCGTGTGAACCGACAGTCTTCACGTTGCGTGGCATTGAGAGTTACGTATGTTAAGTAATAGAATAGAAGCTTATGGGCTGTCAACTACCTTCTGGTGATTACTTATACTACAGGAATCATTAACGATTCATTATTATCTTTTTTAATGATGTCTAGTCCTGAGAAGTGCTGTTGATTCGAGGATAACTGCTTTAGAACTAAAGTGTTGAAAAGCAGATGGTTATAATTCTTGGTGATTGACTGTAACAGTAACAGCGCCTTTTCTGTGCAGTTTTCTGCCCTTAGGGGAATATCATAAGCCGTTGATCCCGCTTTACGCCTGTCTAAGTAGGCCTCTAAATGACTATAGGCCACTAAACCCTCCACAAATTCTCAATGAAGCATTAAAGTAGGGTTCTCTAAGGCTGTTCAAGAACGGACCGCTTCAAGCAGTTGACAAGCTTCATACAATTGCGTGCAGACCGATTGCTGTACACGAGCAACTTGAAGCTCTCAGTTCACACAATCGCGAACGCTGTATGTGTCAAAGTGTCGGCAAGGACTGCTTCAATCAATCCGTCTATTGCTAGCATAAGGTTGCTTATGAAACTTCTTACAGACAGAAGTAGCTCTAATACAGTAAGGATATAGGTATTAAAATCGATTGATGCTGTAGAATGTAATTTGGTGTGGCTGATGTTCAAGGATGACGATGACACTTGCATCCATTTGATAATCTCCTCTTGGCACCGAAAAGATTCTTCGAGAATAATACAGTAACAAGTCGAATGAACCTACACCTTACATTCATCTTTATGTACTTATCATGTATCAATCTTTCATTTGAATATATAACATTGTAACACGTTACAGGAAGTAAATTATAACATGATGACTAATAAACCAGAGGCAAATGAGACACAATAACATGAATTTGTAGTTAAACGACGTTATGTACTGCTATTCAAGTACAATATCGTGAGAATTAGAACCGGTTTAAGGATAACTCATAATTACTAAATCGTATTAAAATTATTTATATATGCTATTGTAAATCGTAATTCATTGGCGTTAATACAAAAATGACTTGCAGAGACGTTTATTAATTTTAGCAATCAGTTTGATTATTGATGCATTTGTGCTATGTAAATTAACCATTGGGATAAGCTGTAGTATTCCTATTGTACATTTTGTGTCATCGATAATCCTAATAAAATTGAATCAAATGTTTAAAAAACAACTTAGAGTGGTATAAATAAATAGCTATAAATAATTTCGATCGTGTCAGATTTTAAACAAAATAGACTCATATTAAAATCGATCTGTTAATCCAATATTTGTGGTATTAACTAAAACACCTTTGCGTTGAGATTTAAAATGAGGTCTCATGAAAGTTAACATTCCATACTTACACAAGGACTAGATGTAACAGTTTTACAAAATCCATACCTTTTTATATTTAACAAACAATGACTTGTTAAATACAATAAACAATGTAACAAAGCAAAGAAAAAAAAATACAACGGATGCCAAAGCGGATGAAAAGTTATAAAAATAGCATGACCAAACCCAGCATCGAGAACTAGTTAAATAACAATTAAAACGTCACTCGTAATCAAATGGTTATTTTGAACTTGGCCGTGTTAAAACAATTGTGTGGATTTTCTGCGCTTATCTGGTAAGGTCGCGGTAATGAATTTAATAGTTCTGCTTAATTTATTATTTAATTACGTCCAAATTAATTGTCGTGTAACAATACTGTTTGTTACAAGATAATTATTATGTAACAGCAGACTTATATTTTATTCATGAAGCCAGCATCACATTGTGAGAGGAGACCCGAGCCCAGCAGTGGGACAGTTATGGGTTGTAATGATGATGATGATGATTGAGATTATTATGTAGTATCTATTTCTTACTTCATTAGAAGTACCTAAGTCTCAATGACTGGTTATAGTTTACTGGCTTCTCAACTGGAAGTTTCCAACCATAATAAGATAATATTTGTATGTCTTATGCTTTAATCTCTAAAAACCTTTGATAACCACAATTCTCTTTTTACTTCTAAGAGAAGAAATCACCTAAATGCTCATCATATTTACGGGTACCTTACCTACTTTACCTATTACTTTACCTATGGGTGTATTAGTTACTGGTTCTTGCAATTATAATCCAAAAGCTGCTAGTTCTTCGTCTGTTCCGTGGTATAATTACCATCGCGAGTCATCTATTCCATGATTCACATTTCGTGACAAATCACTGTCATCTGTTATATCACGCTATGGCGAAGCTGACTCAGACTTAATTATTAGTTTACACGTATAAAAAAGTGTCCATTTTCATTGTTATTAATGAATCAGGTGTTTCTATTTCTACAAAACATCATAGCTTTTTTGTAAAACCTATCATGTCATTGCATTAGATATTGTTTTTAGGAAGTAGGTACCTACTCGTAATTTGTCCAGCGATCATTTATAGTTTGTCTGAAAAGAATAATTTAGATTTTTTTTCTTTGAATTTAGAATTGTAAGAATTCCCATCCGAATAGATGGAAGACCAAGAATTTAAGCTCAAGCTGAAACTCTTTCCTTTGTCTTACTCTATACTTAGTAATGGATCAAGAAAGCAATAGATACTATTTCAGCGATAAAATTTCCGATTTAGGTATCAAACTATCAAAAAGCTAAACCTCTGCTCGTGCCTCTAGTTTCTCAATGTAAACCCAACTTTTATTATCTTATATTATTTATGTGACCACACGACTTTATTTTTACCTCGACTATCCATATAGGTACTGTCTAAACGATCCACTAAACAATTAACACGTACGCTACGCATTTGTCATGAATGAAGAAAGAATGGATGACATTGACTTACGAAGCTAGGTGGCATGACTTTGATCTCCTAAAACGTATTGGCGAATACTCTGACAATGGACGATTATAAATTGTTTATTGAAGAAGAAACCACAACTTCCCGTATGGGTTTAATTGTATCAAAAGAAAAATCTACTCATAGAGTCATAACTTACAACTAATAAATTTGAGTATATTCTTTTATACTATCGTTCCGTATTCGTAGACCCAGTATTTATGCAGCAATTTATAGAGATTTTACAGACTGACCTGCATAATGTTTGTAACTATATCTATAAAAATACATAAACATTCCAATGTTTTTCTTTTCCAGCTGGATGCACAGCAACGCTACACCCTATTCCAACGAGGCTTGTGGGAGACGGCACAACAAGTGCCACGGGGCGTCATCAGAGATATACATACCTTCAGGCAGTTAAGGATGCTCTCTATCATTGGACCCGCTGCCTTGCCGCCAGACCAACTAGATAGGGTAAGTGTTATCGAAATATTGCTGAGTTTTAGAAGGTAATCTCCTCTAATCATCACTGAAACTACGAGATGGAGCGCTTTAAACTTTGGGTTTGATGTAATTGTGATGATGAGAGATGAGACAGACATTGATGCCCTCTAATGAACCACTAATGTATAGCAGGTAATATGTATGCAGTTGCTTTTGTGAGTAGGTAGTTTATTGAATTTCTTTTCCGAATAAAAGTATCAAGCAATATTGCGTATACACTATTCACGTGATGTTTACGACGAATTTCTGCTAAAATTTAATTTTGCATGCTATAGTTTTTTGAACAATTTATTGTCAATTGTTTTGGTGCAAGAATACATTATGAGGAAACCTTTCCACTTAAAATGTGGTTTATGTCTTCAACTCTGCTAATATGAGAGAAGTCGCAAGCATTCCATCTTATAAATATTATGTATTTTCTTCAAAGGCTAAAAGCAATTTAAACCATCTTCCAGTACAACCGCATCATCAACGACATGCTATCCGTGTACAACAATGCGGAGATTTGCGCGTACAATGAACCCTTCAAATGCGGACTGCATTTACAACCAGATCTTCAGTTCATAATGTCACATTCACGGGATTGGGATGAGCTGCAGCATGTATGGACTGAGTGGAGAAGGAACACTGGCAGAAGGCTCAGGGACTTGTATGAGCAGTTGGTAGACCTTACTAATCAAGGAGCAAGGCTTAATAGTGAGTATTGTTTTGTTGTTGTTCCAAATTTGTTTGGTGAAAACCAAAGGGTTTTATATGTAATCAACTTAACGTGAAGCCTTGTAATTTTAAAGACTGCTTTGGTCAAATGTTGTATGTAGTAAAGTTATTTTCTACTTTTTATAGAATAGAGGATCTATAAGATCATTGACTTAATAGATTGCCACGATGTGAAGTACAAAGCTACAAATATATCGTGCAAAGATATTAACAAAGGCGATAGGTGCAGATTGAATTCTACGGTTCGAACGCCTACTTTATTAAATTAGCAATGGTTTTCAATGTCTTTATATAGTCTGGTGCTACTCAAGTTAGGTTTAAGAAATATGTGAAAAGAACTGTTTCTTTGTGATAATGAAGTTTGTGTTTTTTTTTATTTTCAGACTTTACTGATGCTTCAGCTTACTGGATGTTCCCGTACGAGACTCTTAATATGAGGCAGGAGGTTGATGAGGTGTGGGAGGAGGTAATTATAAACAGGATTTTTAAAATAGCAGATATGAAAAGTACAAAACAGTGAATATCAATTGACTTTATCGAATATCTAACGCAAAAGTATAAAACTATTAAAAGAATCGCTGTAAAAAACTTGTTAAAAACAAATCCCAAATTTGAATTTGGAAAATAGTACTACCTACCTACGCTATTAAATAACAAAATGTTCAGTTAATGTTTTTAAATCGATTATTCATGTACGATGCTGACACGAAAGATAATAATAAAAAGCTGTTAGCGTGTCCAAAGTATGCAAATGTTAAGAATTACAGCAGTCACAAGCGAAATAATTTCGCTGTAACCTGCAAAATCCTTATGTCTACTTTCATCATATACATTTATTCATGTTCATCAGGTGAAGCCCATCTACGACCTTCTTCACGCGTACGTCCGCCGGCGTCTTCGGGAAGCTTACGGTCCTGAGCGGATCTCCAGGTCTGCGCCAATCCCTGCCCACGTGCTCGGTGATATGTGGGGTCAGAGCTGGGCTGGCATCGTACCCTTCACTCTGCCCTACCCTGGGAAGACTTTAGTTGACGTCACCCCCGAGATGGTTCGACAGGTTGGTGATATTTGTTTGGAGAATGAAGTGGTTAAAATTGCTGCAAACTTACATTTCTGTTATTGTAAAGATAAAGGCACTCAATATTATTTAAAGGAATTAAAATCTATGAGGAAAAATATAAATAAATTGGAACTAGAATTGGTTTATGGGCGTTAGGTCGGAAACCTTGCATATTACTTATGTATCATTTTCGTTGTTAACAGGGCAATACTATTTCTCTTACCTACTTGGTTCGCTCGTTCATTACATGTTGGTAACTAATAGGGCCTAAATCGACCTACGACTTAAAAAGACACGACAATAAAGACTCCTATCATCTCTTTTCAGGGCTACACTCCTCTCACGATGTTCCAACTGGCTGAAGAGTTCTTCGTATCAATGAACATGTCGAGCATGCCTCCTGATTTCTGGGCGTTGAGCGTGTTCGAGCAGCCTGGAGACCGACACGTCCACTGCCAGCCTTCAGCCTGGGACTTTTGCAACAGACACGACTATCGGTACGTTAATAAATCTATAACGCTATACACTGAAAGCTTCCATCGAGATGCGTAGGATTCCCTGAGTCGTGGATGCTAGGGACAGCAAATAAGTAGGTACAAGTCATAAAAGCTGTATTGAAAATGGAAATTTAATCTAATTAATCTAATTCTCGCTGGGAATTTAATTCTGATAGCTACTTTAAACAGGAGTCCGGCAAGGATACCATGCCCCCGAACCCGAAAAAAAACAACAAACAACTTACTTGACGTGACTTAACCTAACGGGTTATCAAACACAGATGGCGCTACACGGTTCTCATACATAAAATTAAAAAAAAACTTTTTTTTTTACTTATTACGTAAATGAAATTATAATAATGTCTTTTTGTTTTTCAGTATCAAGATGTGCACGCATCCAGACATGAAAGATTTGATCACCGCTCACCATGAGATGGCGCATATAGAGTATTTCCTGGCGTATAGGAATCAGCCGAAAGTGTTCCGTGATGGCGCTAATCCAGGTAAGAGACAGACAAGACAACACATTGCAATGGATAAAAAAATAATGCTTATACTAATATTACAACGTTTTTTAATGGCAATAATGGACAAAAAATCAGGTGAGCGAACAAGTCTGAGGGGAGGGAGTAAAGAAAATATTCCCATTTTTATTTTTTAATAAAATATATCTGCGAAGGCATAGAATCATAATAACAACACTCAAGTATTAGGTAGGTACTTCGTAATCATATAATTATAGATACCATTTAAGGGAATAAAATTAATAATCGCTATACGCCACGTTCACCACTTCGTCTTCGACTTGTCGATATTCAATAACAAATTATGTATTAACTTGAAAATCTGTTTGCGAACACTATAACGGTATTTTTCCTACGTAACAACGATTTAAAACAATGTCAACATAGATTCACTTAGCCATAATAACAATCAATAATAATTTATGAAAAGCAGAAATCTATGTATTTTGGCAGTTTTATAACAACAATAATTATTGTGGTGTTCTTAACTGAACAGTTAAATATTTAACAGTCAAAATATCGTTAATTTTAAATCTAAATACCACTCATCAAATAGTACACAGTGAATGCAGCGACAATTGGTAACAGCGCCATCTCGTAGTGAACGGATGAAACTCCGTTACATAAGTCTGTGTCACAGTTGCAGTATGTGACGTAAACCTCTCCTACCCCAGTCTGTCGTCTGCAAGTATGGTTGCTGGGTTCTTCTTGTAAATACCCGCAGGAACGCACCACACGAACGGTGCCATAGACTAAAAAAGAACATCACGTTATTGGTAATTTATTAGATTGTCTATGAGTGTATTGACCCAACAGGATTAAAGCTTAACGGTTCCTTACACTTTTTAATACTTTGATTTAGTTATTATAAGTTCCTTAAATTCTTATTCGTTGTTTAAAATTGGTGTTATTTTTATTTACTTGGCCTTCTTATTTGTAAAAAAGCTTAGGAAACACAATTTTGATTTTACTGAGTCTTAAAAATATGTGTTTAAACTTTTGGGTCTCTTGCTTCGTTACAATTTTCTAAGGTAAATCCAATTTTTTTGGGATACTATAAAGTGGTTTTCACAGAAAAGTCAAAAGAGTGAACGTAGAATTAGTAAAATTGTAATCTTCCTACTTACTTTCCATTTTAATGACACGGCAGAATGTGGGCTCAACTGAATTGATATGTTCGGGTGGGTCCTTCAGAGAACAATTGATAACTCCCAGACTGAATGGGTCGAAGTCTGGTCCGCAGCGAGGGTCAAAAGCACTATTGCAGTCATAACAGAAGATTGATGACACTATAAATGAAAAAAAAACTTTTATAATAATAGTTTCTACTCCGGATAATAGATGGCGCTCATTCTTGAACAGTCAAATTACACGGTTTATAAAAATATGTTTTTTCGAAGCAGGTGTTAGTTTTTGTTTTGTAGTAAAAACCGCAAAAGTCAATTGTAAATCACAGTCAGTTATTAATGTAGATAACTTAACTATTGACCAAATTGTTCAACTATTCCACAACAGATGTCACTACGAACGCATTTCTTTACTACAAATACATGTTATTTTCATGTTGGATTTTAAAAAAATATTAAAAAATATAATAAGTTTAACTTTTTACATAATACAATGTGTCAAGTTCATCAAACCATGCTAATCCAATTCAACGTTGGTAATAATTTGGAGTAGTATGGTTTCACATATCTCTACTTGCCCTACATTCACTGTAAGTAGAGCACTTCGCCAATTACCTCTCAACATTATAATAATATTATTATTATGCTTTTCCTCAAACTAAGGTCTGCCATGTCTAAATAAGATTACAGCGACAATTATTATTATGAGTATTGTGACGTTTTCATATTAAGATAGGTAGATACCTAATTATATCTAGATGACAAATTGTTACAAACAATTATTTAATTCAATAGAAATCGTTTTATAATGCAGCCATAAGTATTTTTTATCATAAAGAAGTAAATAACCACACATTCTTAACCTCACATTAAATTTAATGAGTCTTGGGTTTCATACAGAATGTATACTCAAAAATACACAGACAGAATTTAAATTTTATCATTAAATTTAACTTTCTGTCCCACTGAGAATCGAACCCAGGATGGTACATAGACAGTGTCCTTATATTATGTTGTTAAAGGACATTAAAACTTATGTAGCAGTAATGCATACAGATGGAAACAGATGTGTGGGTTGCAGAGTCGATTTTTTGTAAAGATTATTCTAAGATTTCGCGAGATTCACATTGATAAAGATTAAATGCTATCTCAGCTTATTTCATTTGCTATCTTAAGACATGAGATTTCACAATTTTCATTCTCATAAAAAATATTTTTAATTCTTTTTTTTTACTAACATGCCTTTTTCTCGAGTTAAAATTTAACGCGAGATTGTTAACGACATGGAAAGATTTGTAGTATTTGCACTGCTTTTCTGTTGTTTATTACCTACATACATAACAAGTGCGGTATATTATGTAATTAAGTGTAATGTTATTGTGACATAATAATTCGTTATGTTATATGAAGTAATTTTAAAACAGCTCTCTTAGGGATTAGTATGGTTGTAAAACAACTTTCTGTAACAATTATTTTGTTTTAAGTTATAATAAAAATAGAAATAAAGTTATTAAAAAAACACTTACCATATTTAAAAGATATAATAGACGTAACAATAAATGTTAAAAGAACAGAACTTTTTACTGAACTCATGTTAAATAATTTGAAGAAACAAGCAACAAAACTGCTTTGTTCCACTATTGCACTGAATACTTTGAATTATGATGGTATTGAAGAAACATAATTTGATTAACGGGGCTTGTTATCCAGTTACAAGCGATATGTGTGCTATATGAGCGATGTGTAAAAAATAGTTATTTATTTCCCCTTAGGAAATGATAGCTCATTTACGAACGTCAAAATTTAACAATATAAATGTAATATAAATACTATCAAACAATATATTTTCGTTTGTAAGGAAATAGCTGACAAACAACCGGGTAAGTCAATAGGTGATGAGTGATACGTTATCGGATATCATCAAGTTAAAAAAGAAAGAAAGTAGGTAATGGCTCGCAAGCCCTAACCCGGAATAGCACGAGTCGTTTGACGGGTAACTCAAGCAATTTAAATTCGATGATACTATAGTAGAGCCATTACAAACGTGCAGACTACGACATAAAACAAAACGTCAAATGTATGGACTATGGTGGCACATTCGAGTGAGAGTTCCGATATACCTATAGGTGTGAACGAGAGATATGATAAAATGATTGATGACGTAGTCTGCACGTTTGATATCGCCCTACTATAATGCAGAATCTTTAAAAGTTATATTTTGAATTAATAGTTTAGTTTGTACATTTCTATCTTCCAAAAAATACAAAAGTTTCTATTGCATGCATATCTCTGGAAAGTAGTGAAAAAAATTCTATATGCCTGATTTTCTCCGTAATGTTTCCAAAGGTAGATGAAGACTGTCACTTGTCTATTTACATATTGTGAAAGAATATGAATACCTTTGAGTAAATTACGGCTCTGATAAAGAATTTGTACACAAATAACTATGTGTAAGTCGAAAACTGCAAGGTGAATGACTCCCGGACACAAAATGGGAAAATCCACCTTTTGTTCATCCGTAGATCAATACACCCCAAGAGGATTTGAAAACTTAATCGATTAGGAACTGTGACAATCACCAAAAACTGTTAACGACAAAATATTGCAAGGACATTCACAAAAGCTTTACTCTGTCAATCTGATTTCAGTCTTATGTAAAATGTATTAAAATTCATTTCAGTTTACGTATTTAAAGGCTAATTTCCTTGTAATTTACTGTTTGATTTTTAAAATTAGTAACGCCTGTCTAAAAAATTACCAGTCACAGTGATTCATACGATTGGTGAATAGTCAGCTTTTCAAAGAATTTATCAATATGGCTGTATATATAAATATCTATTTCCTTGTTAAATGTGTATAATACTTTTTCTTAATTTATTTTTTGTTTCGTAGGTCTATTGAGTCACATAACGTAAATATCTTGGCGTATTAAACTGTTTAGAAGTCTTTGAACTGGCATTTGAGCAAAGCAATTTGTCGATGAAGGTTGTGTCTGATTAGGTGCTGTATAATACCAAATAAATTTTGATAGCCTTCGAAATATTTGTCGGATTTCTTATTTCACTTACTTTCTTATGGATAGGTATATAATGTAGGTATATTACTTATATTTGTTTTGTACTACAACGACATTTAAATTGTGTTTTTAACGATCCTTTTAAGTACTTAGTTAAAATGTTAAGTCTAGCTTTAATAGGCTAGGGAATAAGTTAAAGTATAAATAGCCTAGCTTATTAAGGAATTATGCCTTACAGTATCAATGCTATAAGGTAACTAAAGCCATAGAAAAAGATGTGTGGAGCGACATCTAGGTGGCCAAGTGGAACTAACTAAATGACCTCGATTCTCTGTTCCTCTTCTTGGTCACTTACTAAAAAAAGAAAGTATAACATTGTTTAGTTACATTTTCTGTAGTTAGTTACTTGTAACTATAATTCTGGTGATTAGAGAAAGCGAAGTGTAGAAGGCAGTTAAAAAAAAAATTGAGCTGCACCGATTTTGACGAGATTTTCACTGCCAGATAGCTCGTGTAACAAGGAGTAACCTAAAGTCCTAATTTGTTCTTACTTTCGTTTCAGCAAGTTTCCCGAAGCGAAGCGAGGGCAGGTCCACTAGTCCTAACACTATCACTAGGTACAATATAGCGTTTCATAATCAACTTATAAAATTTCCTTTATTATTACCTACTTTTTACTACATTTACCATCTTGATTCATAATCGATTTATCAGATTCCCTTTATCATTATCTACTTTTTACTTCATTTACCATCTCGATCAGCTTAGTTAGAAGATGTGTATCAGGAAGTACCGCATATTACGAGATCATGTTAGAATCCTACGGATTATTGGCGTCTCCGTAATGTTATTACAGTGAAAGTGCAGTCATGGCTAATTGCAGTTTCTGATGCGTGCGCAAACCGATGGGAAATTTGCGTTGCAACTACATTCTCGTATAGCTAGGAGATTTAAAAATAATTGTACCAATGTATATAAAACTGACTATCCTCTTTCGCTTTAGGCTCTCAAATGCATAAACGATGAATTCATCCCACGGGATGAGATAATAATAATATCGGATAATCGAAATTAAATCCACCCTATGTCCTTTCTTGATTGGATTTACTTGTTCTAATTAAATTTAAAAAAAATGAAGATCAGACAAACGACAATTGAATCACGTGCTTATAAATGTAATACGTACAGAAGTCCCCCATTAGTTCTGCTAAAAATTACATACTTAATTTTACTGACATATTGGAGAGGGGAAACTGCTAAAAATATTAAAATATTTCTTACGTAATACAACTGGCTCCAAAAGCTCCAAATAATATGATAATTACGGCAAAACCGTTTCTCACAGTAAACGTTAAAGTTTATTAAGAAGGGAAACATTAAAAGGAGCTTATCTTACATTTACATAATTAAGTCCGAAACGCAGGTTCCCTGTCTTACGAAATTGGAACGATGCGTGTCAAGACACTGTAAGCTTCCACTTAGATTACTAGTGCATACAACGAATTAGGGTGCGAGCTTTTAAAGTTATATTAAATTTTAATATAAAAGCTAAAAATGAGTTTTTTATTAATTACGTCAGGCGTTTTTGACAATTTTCTGATACTTCCTGAAACTGATAAGATGACGTGAGATGTAGTTATATATGCCTTCTTTCCCATTTGACAAAATGTGTTTTTTCATTGTACTTAAATTCGATAAATTAATTGTAAAATATTTTTTACTATTTATTCAAGACTAGTTTTAAGGTTATAGTATTAGCGTAGAGTAAGTTAGTGTTCGTTTTATAGTCAACATGATTTTTATTCCATTTTTATCGTAAATTAATTTTAACATAAAAGTGTATAATAAAAGACCTACATACCCAGCATATTATATAAAAAGAACGCACTTTAATCCATCGAACGTAGCGAAGAAAATTCACGGAAATTAATACTAAGTATTACGGTATCGCGTTACGCAACTCACGCGCATCTCAGTCGAGCGCGGTTTATCACCGAGTTAGAAACTATGGAAGAGATTTGCTTGTCAATACATTAATTTTTTATTTCTTTGCTCTCACAACAAGTTATCCACTTAGTTAGGGCTTACAAGATTAATGACTCAATTAAGGACACGGGTCTCTGTCCACTTCATAGCGCTTCTCTAGTGGGGATTAAAGCGGATTTTTTAAATGGTAGAAGCCTGTCTAGCCTTTGAAAACGTCTGACAAAACATAAAAGATCAGCAACAATAACTGATGGCTTTATAATATTCCAAAGAACGGAAGCACTAAAATTTTTTTGGTACCTTCTACCGGTCACTTATTATTTTAGCGATAGCATTGGTTGTTGCCTATGTTGGTCTATCATAAGAGAACAGTAAACTCATTAGCCGCCAAGCTATTGCCGCTTCTAATAGAAAATTAAATATTGGAAGACATTATCTTATAATTAAGCATAAGAGGAAAGCAGTCTAAGTCAGAATTTTTCATGCCAATTACTTAGTAGTATCTTGAATACTCTGACTACGCTCAACTTTGGTCTAATAGCACGCTTATGGCACATCTAGTTAACTATTTCCGTCAGATCTATGTAGTCTTTTTTTGTTCGTCACTGTGGTTTGCAAAGAGGTCAAGTTTATCTCGTAACAAACTTTATTTGGGTCTCAACGATAAACGCTTGGCCTGATCTGATCTGACTGTTCTTTTGTTTATGTACTCTTTGTTAATTTATCAGATTAGTATTCTTTACTACGATTTGTATATTGCACAAATTATATCTAAATCTTTTGTTTGTGATTTGGTCACCTATTATTTTTTGTGATAAAAATCTAAATTTTCTATACATACAGATTACGTTTCCATTTCAGGGATTGTGTAAATAAGATGACTGATTAAAAAGAATATGCTTTTGTCAATTAATTTAATGATGTAATTTAAAAGCAGTAATCGTGTCGATTACAATTATTTCATTAAACAATTTATTTAGATTAAAATAAAAAATAAACGCTTAAGTATTCATGCATTTTTCTACAATGATGCCTCATCCATAAATAATTACTTTTATTTGAAATAACAAGTTACTTATTGTAAGAAAAATCTAGAAAGTTCTGGTTTGTTTTGTTGTCTATACTGCCGGCGGATCAGATTGAGGAAGTGATCCTTTGCCCAGGAAAAATGTCAATGATACAAGTTAGATCGAGACAGTTTCCGGCACTCGGGGCTCTGCTGGACAATTTATTTAATCCGTTACGTAACAGCGTAGCTTTGAGAGCGATGCGTTTTTTCTATTGTAGAATTATTTATATCAAGTTTTTGTATAACTAAAATGGACAGAAAAATATGTATGAAAGAATGAACAGTATGCACGGATGCACAAGTATAGGCTGGAGGTGTATGGCATTTTCAATTTTAACAAATGAGATATTTGATTAAATTTAATTGATATCTTATCTTGAATTTATTAAGATTCAATACCTACCTATTGAAAAACAAAGAGCAAGCTGGAAGTAATGTAAATATCTAGTTATTTAATTTTAACTAACCCCTGAATTTGGTGTAAAGTTCGATCTTAAATTTAGACTATCTGTGTAAGAGATTTTTATTAATAACACACGCGAAAGGTGTCAATAATATTTGTAACGAAGTAGCAGGCAATATACAGTAAAAACTAAGTACTAACAGTATAAAGTGGTTCTGGTTTCCGACAACCGATCCCCATGCGGTTATCAATCGGGACTACACTTCCGCATGAACCACTTTCTCTGCGCTCGCGTTCAATCTCTATCCGATGTCCTTTACTTGTTATTGATTAAAAATGTGTTTTTCTTTAATCTTTTAGCCCTTGACGCTATAATTGGCATGTTATAACTTTTATCTGTCTTTCTATTACACTAGTTATGCCACCATTACTGCTATTGGACTGATTTTTAAGAGGATAATTTGTCTAAAATCTGATGATGTATGCATTATAAATCCTCGCCTCATTGCAAAATTTGTCCACCGTGAAGGGTATTTTAAAGTAGAAAGACTGGTGAAATTGAAATGGAAAATTTAGAGATCAACGTCAATATAAGAGATAAAACACGTTGTAGAACTACTTCTAGCTGGTCATTTGATATACTTATAAGATTCCTATCTTCTCTCAGGATTCCACGAAGCTATAGGCGAGGCAATAGCTCTATCCATCGCGTCTCCTCGTCACCTTCAAACCCTGGGTCTGGTGCAGCGGTCTGTGGACGATACGGCTCACGACATCAACTTCCTTTTCTCCCAAGCCATGGACAAGCTGGCCTTCATACCATTTGCCCTGGTTATGGATAGATGGCGATGGGATATCTTCGCCGGCGACGTGAGGAAGGAACAGTATAACTGTCATTGGTGGCGACTGCGGTGAGTTATTCTTCATGGGATTTCATTCAATATTCTTCGATTGACTGTTATGATGGGCCTTTTAATTTATTGCCTGCATATCTTCTATGGGAATTATCTGTAAGAAAGTTGATGATAATTTTAAGGTTAACGGACTTGAACAACGATCATTCTTATACTAGTTACTGATGGTTTTTAAATATTTTACAAACTATGTCTCGTTAAAAGCCTTCTTTCTTGCAGTAGCTTGATGATATACGTGTATGATGTAGAGTATTGATATTATTTACCCAAAAATTCTAGATCATTCGACGGGATCTCTCAGTAGGCAATGTTAAAATTGTTTTATTTAGTTTTTGCAAGAGATGATATTGCTCGAGTGTTTAATGAAATCAGTATTTATATACTGAAGATACATATCTGTTTATGTTTTGTGATAAATATTTTCCAGAAAAGACTTTATTTTTACAATTTGCAGCGTCATATAGGTGTTACCTTTAAGCGGTGGATACTATTAAAATGAATACGCTAATGCATACTATGCGATCACAGTTATTAGATAATGCCAATTATAACGTAATGCTTACCGCACGCTCCGGTGGCGACGTACTAGGTCACTGAGCGTTACTTCATTCCTCTGGGTAATTAGCATAGAAATATTAAACCGTCGGCTTCCCCCTATGTTACGTGCTGATGAAAGAAAGAAACAGTAGACAAACCAGATGAAAAGGGCTAATCTAGCTAGAAATATTTTGGAGAAAAACTTCTCTACTTTCTTTACTATGTAGACGTTTTGGTTATAAGAAATTCTAAGATGATCTTGAATAAAAAACCCCCTACATCGACAACTGTACGAGCTAAACGTCAAGAGACCCGACTGAGGTTTTAAGAGCCGGTTCTTACACTTTTCTTTTTTCCTAGCAACTGCTGACTTCCTACCATAACGAAGCCATCGCTCGTCTGCCTCTATAAATGAATATCATCTCAAAAATGTATGGCAAAGTCATGCGGTAGTGAAAAATGTGGTCATTTATTATCCCTCCAATACATTTTGAACGTATCGTTAAGCATGAATGTGTATAACAAAGGCTACTAGAGGCTAGAAAAGCAGTTAATTTGTCGGCTATTTGCATAAAAACCTACCTCAACAGTAAAATAATGAGCTTGTAAGGTTTTAAAGCAAATTATGTTATCTAAACCGGAGCATCGTTTTAAAGCCTTGCAGTTCGCCTTTCACACTTCCATACCGATCTAGTTCATGATAGCACTGGGGTCAACATACGGCCTTGACTAGCTGGTAACGGGTTCGAATTGAAAGCAAAAGTGGTGTAGATACTAGGTACAGAGAAAGAGAGAATGAGAGAGTTTACGGAGAAGGTACACGACGGATAGAATGTGTAGCGTAGTGTGTAACGTGGATTGGATACATCAGAGAAGTCTTTAACTTTGAATCCATTTTTTGCAGTTATGCAGTGTTGGATGAGATGCAATTTTGGCATAGTTAAAGTTGGCATGGATAAGAATTGCAGAAACTTAATTTTTATTTTAAGTTATTCATGTATATCTACGCTATACAATTTCGTTATTATTTACATTGTTTGAAAACTATTCTTATGAATGTCATGTAGCAACGCAGAACATCTCAAAAATTATGTTAAATATCGCAAAATCATATCTAATAATATTTTCACACGGCAAATGCGACTGCATACGATTCGTCGTACGTTTTGGTCTACTGAATATCCAAAATATATGAATATTCGAGTAGATCGAGTACAAAATATATACGGCGTTCAAGTGCCGTGTAAATGGTTTGCGCGGAAATCCTTACTTTTGAATATTCAGCACTTGATATCACTGTTTTAACCAGGGCTGTAAATTTTTTAATTGTAGAAAAAAAATTAGATTTTTTGCCGATTTAGTACTACTCGTAGATACTACATAGTCACGGAAACTTTTTTACTTCTAATCTCTGAGAGAAGATATAAACTGACTTAGGAATTAAATGAACCTTGTAAATATAGAGCAGTAATTAGTGCCTCAAACTTTTAATAATATGTTGAATACACTAGTCCTAAGTATTAATAATAATATATTTTTTTTGGTATTATGTTCACTGACTTTTAAATGACGCAAACTTGGCATTAGCAATGAATTATCAAGCAATAAGTATCAGTCAGTATAGCACAAATCCATACTTAATTGTTTAGTTTCTTATAATTAGTAACCTATAAAAGCAAAACAGAAAACTGGACTTCTCAAAATTAGGGGGTATTTGCAAAGAAATATGTATAGCCTATATTACAAACAATCAAAACGAATCTAATGACACTGCATACGTTGAAAACCATCAAACCGGTGAGACTATAGGGCGTCCCAAAAAATGGGCATACATACTCGTACATACGCCCGAAAAATATAACCCTCCTTATAAAGTCGGGTAAAAAATAAAAATGTTTTTTTTCTCAACCCTAGATGACTGGTGTTTGTGTTTCTCGCCGTTGTTGTGACCATTATACCGTGTAACAGTATTATGTCTACGTTTTTGTATTGGTTGAACTATTACATAACGCTAATTCGAGAGGCCTGCCGGTCTGGTTTCAAGTATGTTTGAATATAAAATTACAATACAATTAGGTATTTATAAATGGCTTAAGTTTAAATAATAATAAAAACAATAAGTACTACGTATCTTTTATTGAGTCTAAAATTATCATTATAAGGTACATATTTATGACTCAAGTTCATAATTCATATTTTTATTGGTCATTTGATTACATTATTTAATTACATACTAAGTACTACTGTTATTGAAAAAAATATAAGATTTTTCTTACAATATTGTATTAAAAAAGCTATTAGAAAAAATTAAATTTACCATATTTTTCTTTCTAATTTGTATTAGTTGTATTGGATTGTACTAATAAACAATTATCATGTGGTCATTTATGTCGATGTAAGTATCTCAAAATATTTTTTTACCACCAGGGAGCAGTACCAGGGAATCAAACCTCCAGTCCTTCGTTCTGAACTGGACTTCGACCCTGGTTCCAAGTACCACGTACCAGCAAACATCCCATACATAAGGTAAGTGATGATAACTTTACAGTATTCACTCAACAATACCCACTGAAAAGTACCCACTCAACAGTACCCACTCATCAGTACCTACTCAACAGTACTCACTCAACAATTATCTTTGCTAATAATGTGCTAAGAATTTTAAAAATGCAAGTCACCTATAATTCATAATACACGATGATACTGAAAATTAAATGTCATATTATGACTGTCACAATGTGCAATATGTAATAATGTTGCTACATAAAATCATTTATATTTACTTAACTGTATGAAATGGAAAGTTTTACTATTGTACTGGAAGTTGACTTGCAAAATTTTGCATTTGTGGACGATGAAGAGTTTACAATGACACAGTTTAGTGCTATAAAGCACGTCAAATTACAGGCAAATATTTCTCCGAACACAGTTAACATAGGAAAGCACACAGTATAGCACAACGTCCGAATCTTAGAGCATTAATTATCGCGCTAATAGCACAAACAAGCAAAAACGTCACACCCACCTTAAAACTCCATTGACAACAGTTAGACATAGACATCGTTAGTTACTAACGTTGAAGTTGACAACTGTCAGCAAAGAATATCGTACGAGTCTATAGATAGTCTATTGTTTGACTTGACAGTCGTGGTCAGTCGTGGTCAAACTTTGAACAGACCGTGTCCTCTTGAAGGAATTAATAGGAAAGAACCTGCCATCGCTTTCCAAACAAGGCGAACATTCCACCCACAGTTACCAACTTGATCTGTTAAACTATGTGGAGGTTATTACTTCCATGTTCATTGATATAACTTTCCGGTTTCCCCTGAGGTTGGAACATTCAACATTGTAAATACAGGCCTAGTGTATTTTGAACTATAAGCAGTGGATTCTGTAGTCGATTATTTGTTAAGCTTATCTCATAGTGACTTTTCGATTCGACTTTCGTTAACATTTTAAGAACAATACAGGCACGAATGAGTGAAATTTAGCGTACGCAAAGCTCTAAGAAGTGCACGAAGCTTAGTTTTATACGAAGTTAAGTGAATAGCTATATTTCATTTAGAAAGTAAATCTACACTTACAAAGTTTTAGTTTTTCTCGTAATGGTGTTGTCCTACATATTTAATAGATGGCGCTAAGAATAGGTTCTTTTCCCAATATTGTAGATGGTGTTGTAACTATACGAGCGATCCTAATTTAGACACATTCATTTATTCAAGTTAGCTTTATAGCTTAATGTTTAGCAAACTAATAAAATATTCTCAGGAGATGTATCATAATTTTGAAGTACCTATCCAACCATTATCCACATCATGGGGTTAATTACAAAAAAAAACATTTTACTTGACATTATGCATAATGGCCTCAACCCATTAATTGCCAACAATATAACAGTTTCTCTTCCTAACTTAGATCTTATGCATTATAACATCGTGCAATCGGACAGTAAAATGTACTAGTATAAAGTTGTTCACAGACCCATTTAAAATGGCTTCAGTTTAACTTAACCGGTTAACAGAATTGTAGCATGTAGTCGTATCTCAGTAATACCGTCTCGGATTAACTCTGCTATCTAGTTTACGCATTACGTAAGATTTATGCAACGGTATACAGATTTCAAAACTACTCCGCAATATAATGTGATATTAATAACTTATTGTTTGTCTGTGTGTAACTATCTGGGTCGGAACAAAGACTGCTATAACATCTTTGCAATATCCACATCGGTTATCATTGAAATTGGCCATAGTTCTATTTCACAATCCGATTTGGTCGTTACTTGTAGATGCGTCGTTACACGGTGTAAACAATTGGATAACGTCATCAACAAGTCAAAACCCTTTACTGATAAGTGAATGTAGATCGGCCGAATAGTTTTGGAGATAAATGGGATAATTCGTATGCTCAAACTAGTTAAATAACATACCTTATTAAATACTGCTAGTTAAAATTTATCAACACATAATTATCGCAATTTAATAAGAAACATGATGGTACGTAAACATCTGAGTACTTAACTACATAATCAACTGATATTGTATGGGATTTCGTACTGGCTTGCAGATTGAATGAACTTTATTACCCAAACGCAAATAAGATGATTGACAGATGAACACACAAACACACACATGCACCGTAAGACATTTACGTTACAATGACGAGATTTTCGTAAGCCTGTTGCGTTGGCAAATCGTAAATAGTAACAGTAATGACCACGTATATACACATATATGTGTGTCAGTTTGTGTGTGTTCATACTCTCATACTCGGCTTGACTGTACAGTCAATGTACTTTTGACAGAACAAAGCACAATGTTAAACTCAGCAGTAGTAATATGATAGAATTATTAGCGAGAAAAACCGCGTTGTATGAACGAAAACTGTGAAAGTATTAATCTTAAATGTTTCTTATGCACAGCCCTCCTCAGAATAATTATGCCATTTATTCAAGCTATATTTAATGTGTATAATGCATCCGTTTGCATAACTTAATAAATTATTTTTAAAGTAGTAGTAGGTAATTTAATGAGATGTGATGACAGAAATATCTACTAGTATATACTATGTATGAATCAATATTAATCGACTAGAGAATGTCACGATTTCATTTGTAACCACATTTGAAAGTTTAGTAAACATGTTGTGGTTTATTAATATCAGTAGGTTGAAAATATAAGTTTTACGTTAACTTCAGTCATTAATTTTTATTTATTTGAACAACGTGTATACCTCAACCATATTACTTCATCGAGACTACCTATAAATGAGGTAGATTAATGCCTATAATTATAATAACTTATTGCATTTTCAATTATTGAAGTATTACATTATGACGTGTATTATTATTAGTGTCACGAAGAGTATCGTTAGATAAATTTTCTTGACAAATAAGCAAATTAAGTCTTTGTAAGATTATCTTTCTATTGAGCAAATATTTGAGTGAGTAATTGAATAATGTAAGTCGAAAAAAAAAGATAAACTATTTCGTTTATAGTATAACAACGATATTATAATATTTGTATTTTTTAGTGAGCTAATTTACTATTTCAATGTTTTGTTAATTTTATCATTATCACATACTTTGGTTATACTTCTAAATAATGAACGAATTCATTTTAACAAACCACATAAATAGGAATGAAAAATAAAATAAATAATAACTTATAAAATTTGTATGTTTTAATACTTTCGGTATTATCTACCTATTGATCTTATTTCAACGCTGATTCAGTCGCTAAAATAAAATAATACTTACTATAGAACTAAACACAAGACAACATTTAAAGCTAAAAAAGAAAACAAGAGATCAGTACTGTCAGTGGTGCTCATGGCCCCCATAGCTTTCGTGGCCGTCGAAGCCTCCATGATTTTCAAGGCCTCCATGGCTTTCGAAACCCCCATGGCTCTCGAAACCTCCATGACTTTCTAAGCCCCCATGACCTTCAAAGCCTCCCTGGCTTTCTAAGCCTCCATGCCCCTCGAAACCTCCATAGTGACTTTCAAAACCTGCCGAACCACCATGGCCGTGAGATCCATGTTCCTCGTGGATTATTGGCACTGGGACCTTGACTGGGTAAGGAACATGTTTCTCCACTGGGTAGGGTACATGCTTTTCAATGTGCACTGGCACTGGCTTATCAACCGGAATGTGCACGGGGATCGGCACCTTCTTCTCCACGGGGTAAGGAATGACCTTCTCCACAGGGTACGGCGCTGGTACTGGGACCTTGACGGGGTACGGCACTGGTTTCTCGACATGCACGGGCACTGGGTTGTCAACATGGACCTTTACGGGGTAGGGCACAGGTTTCTCCACTGGGTAAGGCACTGGTTTCTCCACGGGTACCGGGACAGGCTTATCTACATGAACTGGCACAGGACGGTCAACGTGTACCTTCACTGGGTAATGAACAATCTTCTCCACTGGGTACGGGACGTTCACTTTCACGGGAACCTTGACGGGGAAGTGGACGGTCTTCTCTACTGGATACGGATGAGGAACATGTACCTTCACTGGGTATGGAATGTGTTTCTCCACTGGGTAGGGTACTTTTTCGTAGACCTTCACTGGAACGGGCCTGTCAACGTGAACCGTGACTGGTACTGGAACTTCCTTTTCAACTGGGTAAGGTTTCGGGATATATTCTGGAACTTTGATGGTTTCTTTAACCGGGAAGTGAACGGTTTTCACAACGGGATACGGGTGGGGAACGTGCACTTTTACAGGGTAGGGCACGTGTTTCTCCACTGGTACAGGAATGTGTTTCTCCACTGGGTAAGGCACGGCTACCTTCTTCACGACGGTGATAGTTTTCTCATGAACTTCATGGCCGTGATGTCCGTGGTCTCCGTGGCCTCCGAAATCTCCGCCGAAGCTTCCGTGGTCTTCGAATCCACCGTGGTGTCCGTAGAATTCCGAAAGTCCTCTCTTGTCTTGTTTTTTAGATTCTTCTACAGGTTTCTCTTCAGCCTTTGTGTCCTTCTCTGCCTTTTCCTCTGCCGTGGCCAGGCTTATAGCCACGGCCAGGATTAAGGAAGACCTCTGTAAAATAAAAATAAAAATCTTATTAATAGGTACACCACTAGTAACTTGTAGGTTAATGACCTATTTTTTATGACTACAAATTTGCATTTTTAAAAGGAAACGTTATCAAATCAGGAGGAAGTTAAAATTTTGTTTTCAAACAAAGCTCACGAATTGTTTTGATTAAAGTTTAATTTGAAAGGTCAACAAAATGGATTAATTTAAATGACTTTTTTGATTAAGATAAAACAATGTACTAACCAATAGTTTCATGTTCGCCTTGCTAAGTGGTAGCGAAGTCGACAGCGGAGTGTGGTCTCTCCCACACGCGGGTCCGTTTTATACCGAATGTGGTTTCATAGATAATGTTCGTACTTTCGCCCGCTCTCGTTACTGTGTGTTAATATGTTATATATTTTTATAAAAAAAATGATGCACCTTGCTCAAGCGCAATGAGCCGATCGGAGATCAATTAATTAGTGCGTTGATTGGTTTTTGTATTACGACGATTTGCATTGGTTTTAAAGTGCTGATGATAATGATGTTGGAGACTAATTTTAATTTGTCTTTATGTTACTCTGTGTATTGTGATGTCATCGATCATAATGTACTAATTTAAATAGAAGGAAATAAGTTCAGCTTAGTCTAGCCAGGTCAGTCTAGTGCGTTGTGCTAGATTATGCATCAATTTTAAACGTGATTTGACTGCAATGTTAGAATTGATATATAGGTGTATTCACATAAAGGCAACTCTGATTGGGAATCAGTTCTGGATTCAGTAAAAATTTTGGAAATTATCTTTACAGATATTTTTAAACTTTGAACCATAAAAATGTAATACCGAACTATTAAAAGAAAAATTAAACTACAGAAGAAGATAAGGCAAATCATACTATTATGTGAGTTTAAAAATTTCAATGTTACAAATTAATCCTGTTTTTAGGTCATAGTTTATTGCATATTTCCTTTTATTTACGAAACTTTCTAAAGATTTGTTATTTATTTTTTAAATTATATTTCTAGAAAATTTCAATAGGATGCACTACGAATAGGCGTTGATTAGGTTTTATGGTCATTGGTTTTACAAGACTTTTTAAGAATATAAAATAAATTTAATGCTACTTTCGAATAAAAATAAAATAAATTCCGTTTGGAATATTGCACGCATTCGTAATTTATCGCGCGTCCAGTCGAAGCCGACAAATTCTATTACACAATATAATTTGAATGATGTGTGAATATATGAGCCAGTTACGTTTTCGACTAACTACATACTGGACAAGAGTAGTAGTTGTAGTCTAGTAACTACTTCTAGCCTGAGGTATTGCTTTTGTAGAGCACACTCTTAGTCCCGGGTTCGATTCCCGGCCGGGGCAGATAATTATGTGACAGATAAATGTTTGTTCTCGGGTCATGGGTGTTAGTGAAGTGTTACTTATTTGTGTTGACCATGCTACCCGCGACACAGGGAATCCTACTGAGGGGATATGAGTGTGTTAGCGTTTATTATTATTTACTTATTATGGTTCTATGAATTCCCTTTGCCTTGGTTGCCATGGAAAACACTAAACACAAAACCACCTAGACCGACCTTGCTGTAGGGCGAATGACCCTTTGGCAAATGACTACTGTGCCAGTAGTAGTGTCATTAATTATTTATCTGATACGAACCAGTTACAGTGACTCGTAATTTAAATGCGTCTGTCACACCTAATATTCTGTCATGTCAAAAATGTCACCCTGTAAATAAACGTTCATCGTAAAAACAACTGAGGGTATTCTCAGACCAAAAATATCTGACTCAGTGCTCAGAACAAAAGAGTGGGGTGCTCAATATTTTTTCGTTTTTTTTTTACTTCTGCCGTGCAATGTACAGGGAAACGTTATCATTTTGTTAATAGCGTTATGTTTTTCGCTACTACGCTATTTTTGTTTCTAAGACTACGTCTATATATTTTTTGGTCTGTGAGGTTATTTTTTTATGTACTAAGGAAATAAAGAAACAATAGCCTTTATTTATAAGAAGCAGAAAATATTCTTGAACATGATTTTTATAGTAGGACAGAACCCAGATCTAGCTTCGAATTTGTCGAAATCGTTTTTTATGCAATAATAACATTAAAACTAAAAACCATTAACTATATTTCTCAATTGCACTTTATTTGTTCTTAAACCCAGATTAAATCGATTGTGTCTTAGGTGTCGACGGAGTAAGTAGCCCTCTACTAAGTTCGAGAAAATCTTCATACCATTGCACTGTTTTATGTAAGAGGTGAATGACTCGTGTTGCGATTTGCGATTAATGGGAGGCAATGATAAATACAAACGGTGTTTTAAGATCTGTTTTTAACCGCCAGCAAAAAGGAGATTATCGATTCGACACGTATATTGGTACATACTATTTTCGGAACTGCGAATTATTCACACTCGATAAAATCTATTAACTTTGAATCGTAACATTTGTTTGGGTGTTTATCCATCGATTTCACTAAAATTAGTTATTGATTTTTCTTTTTTGACTGTTATTTTTTATTTGCGTTCAATTACTTGCAATTAGGTTAATTAAAAGGAAAAAGGGTTCTAGTTGTACATAGTAAAAAGCCAGTATTTTTTTCGTTGACGTCAGTATTAATAAAACCAAGTGCCGAAATATAGAAAGCTGATAAAATTTACTATAACATAGTATTTATTTTAAATCCCTAACTTCTATAGATTAAAGAAAAATTAAGGTTCAAAAGTGTGATACTTAGGTGATACTTAGTTTTGCAGGCCAATGTAGTTCTAATGCAAGACTTGATTTATTTTATATCGAATCGTTAATAAGTGTACGTAATATTGTAATCAAGTGGTGTTGAAGAAATAGGTCTGCCTATGGATCTGGCGACACGCTACTATCGAGTTTTTATGTAACGACACGACTTCGACTATTTACGACTATATAGTCGTGGACATTAAAAAAATGTCGGATGTCATTTAATTAAAAAAATATAGATGTTTTAATAAAAAATGTCCATTAAAAACATTTTTGATGGAGGTCTTTTAAAGATATATTATTATTTTAATCTAAGTCTATCGTTATCACCATTTTATGAAAATAAGTTTTCGATGCAAGATTTTCTAAGACAGAATATGAAGTAATTTCTTATCTCTGTGTTAAAAAGCATATCGTGTTTAAATTATATATATTTCGTGAGTAACACTTTCATTTAATACGTGTAGTGAAGGGGAGAGTTATTTTTAACAGTTCCTGTGGCTCACTTAGCAGCCAACTCATTCATTGTAAAAATTAAAATACCTCTATGACATCGGTCGATTACAGGATTAGTTAAACTTAAACTGTTATTCAGAAAGATTTGTGTTCGAATGATCTAATCACTAGTTCTTGGAAACTGTCAGATAATGTTGTTGCTTAAGTAATGAAAGTACTGATATCTGTTTAATATGACGTAAAAAAATAGATTCTTGAGACGAATCCAATAATACATCTTGTGTACATTTTTTTTAAGCCGTTTAGGTTGTAGAGTGTATCTAAAATCCTTTTATTCTGACGTGTAAAAAGATGTGGAGTTAATACACAAGAATTACATATCGATAACTTTCCTTTATAATTAGTTTTCTTGCTTGTCTCATTTTCGAAACAAAACTATCATTTTTTAAGCAGCTTTTGTGAATGTTTAGGCATACGTGATATTGAAGTGATGAAATTACTTAAGCATCACTGAAACAGCCTGAACAACATGAAAATGTGTGATCTCCGTTACAAGGTTCACGTAGACGTCACGTAAATAGGACAAGTTAAAAAAAATTGACGTAGAAATTGTAAGATCTGTTTTTGGAGCCAACTGAGCCAAGGCAATGCTGTTCGACAAATGGGACTTTGACAAACTGTCCTTTCTTTTGCAGCCACAAGTTTTATTCAGTTTAAGCCCAAAAGAACGTACTCTGACAAAACGACAGGGATACTTTTTACTCCTTTACGACTTTTAAAAACATCGTAGTCGTATATAATAAAAATTAACAGTCTTATGATTAGTCTATATACCTCGTTTAAAAGACATCAGATGAAAATCATCACTTGATGTAAAAACTTTTATGTAAGAGTTGAATGACCTAAGTTTGTTCGCATTCCTAGATTATGTTGTATGATGTTAATGATGTGTACGTACAAGTGACCTACATTATTGTAATGGTGATTTTTGATACATATTAATGGTGAGACACCTATATTTTATAACTTTAAATCCATGTGTTTGGGAAGTAGAGCATTCCGAAGAAATGGACCTACATACATACGCTCAAAAAACATTATACTTCTTGTGGCGTAGTCAGTTAAAATTCATACAGTCTACACAATTTTGTTTCGCGTATAACTTAGTTTCTGCATGAATTAATTAAATTTTGATGGATTATCTTCTCGTGTAGGCAATTTTTAAATGTTATGTCTTACTTCTAAAGGACACGATTGATATAACTAATATAATATGCATCTGTCTTTCTATTATTTGTAATAACAAAATATTTTTACTGTACTGTATTTATTATGAAAGTTCATTGCCCTGAAGTGTATTCATTCCAAATTAAAGCTCGTGCGTGACACAGTTTGAATAGAGATATTGATAGTGACTTGTGATGTATGTTTTTAAGCTTTTATCACCGCGGCTACTCAATGTTTTTAATACAAACGGGAACTTACAATTCATTTATTTTAATACCTTAAACTATTTATATAGATCACAATCACAGCGAGAAAAATAATTGGGTATAGCTGTGTCACGGAGACGGCTGTATATTGTACGTGAATAGGGTTAAGATAATAGGTTAGTGTTATTAAATAAAATATTTCTATTTATGTAAAATTTCACTCTTCTCTTAGATTTGTCCCCGTATGGTAGAAAATTTAAAGACGTATTCAAGTCAAAAACTGATGTGCTTTTGTTTTTGTTTAATGCTGTGATGTCAAAGAACGCAAGGAGTGGGTTATTTCCTGTGTAACTATGCCATTATAATACCGATCACGTGTTTGGTGGAGTGAATACGAATACTATGATCTTGTTTTAGTGCGGAAGTGACATGAGTTTAGGATTTTAAAATTCAATTCACTGCATTGACCCAGTTAACATTATCTAACTCGCTACTAGAATTCTATTGATTTTGTGTTTTATTGCATCATTGATATTTTATTCACAAATGGCACATTTGTAAGGTACCTGATTTACTCCTATATTTTTGAAGATATTATAGTTATGTATCTGTTAAAATATTTCTTAAATATATTTTGTTCCATAGTCAAAGCTGAAAATCCTGTACTTGAGCATGATAATAAGCCAACGGGAATAACCCGGCGGCAGAGCAGGTTGTCCCCACACTAACGAATTAACGATAACTAATATTCTTATTAACATCTATTAGTAACAGGATCTAATAACCAACTAACAGTCCCGCCTTAGTCCTACTCGAAGTTTGTTACGATGTCCATGGGCGGCAGGGGTTGGTGGCACTGTCAGCTCTTTTGCTATCTTAAAACCATAAAAAAAAACTTTCTGTCTACCGGAGTCGGGTAAAAACACCTTTGGCCTTAGCAAAAAACTGTTATACTGTAAAACCATCGACAATATTAAAACTTAGCATTAACTGTACTATAATTTCATTCTCCGTGTACATTTCATCGGCTGCTTGATCAAATCGCTAATGTGAGAGTACTGAGTCTATTAAAATTTATGAAATCGCGACACTCAAGTATTATGCCATAGACATGCTATCATTTTCTCAGCCGATACTGTAATTCCACTTTGAAATGACGTAACGAAGCCCACTCTTATTTAGTTATACCGATAATTATCTTATGCTGAATAAAGATAAAGATATGAAATATGGCTTATCTTAAATAAATAATTGGGTTGGAAGCAAAATTTAAGTGTGAAATTATTTGTAATGTTTATAAATCCAAGTTTTAAATATGAATATAACCTTTTTCGGTACTGTTCCTGAATAGTTGGTTTTATTTGAAACTGAATTTCAGTTTCTTATAGCACATTTTGACTAATAATAGTTTTATTTTCTTACCTAAATAAAAAAAAACATTTATTAACATTTAATTTTTGTATGTGGATAGGTAACTACTTACATACTATAAAAAATAATGCGGGCACGAACTAGTTTGACATTTGAGTTTATCCGGCGAAAATGGCTCAGATATAATTGAAATGTCCTTGTTCTTTATGTTTCCTAGATACGGCTTAAAACACTTTTCTTTCTCTACATAACATAACGTATTCCATAATACTGATCCTATTGATTCTAGTCCAGACAGTGTATTATGGTCAAAATCCGACCATAGAGTGGGTCCTCTAGAAAAGTAATAGCTGATACAATCAACGTATATAGGTATCTATCTTCGACGGCAGCGCAGCCGCGTTACAGCACAAACGAGAACTATAAACAATGCTTCCCTCATCAACTATTATTTGCATAATTGCGATAAACCGTTTGTTTCCCTAATGACGAGCGAGATAATTCACGAGCGATGGAAAAGTAACTTACGCAGCGTAAATCCATTTTCTATGCGTTTTAGTGTGAGTAAATAACTTTCTCACGAATACATGGGTTATCATGAGTTGAACTTTCCAAGCTGTATTTCTTATTTCAAAGACAAAACAGGTACGTAGGACTTTTTTTATTTATACTAAATTTTAACAACAACCTCATCTTGTAAGTTACGAGTAAGTTTGAATGTGAAAAGTACTAATTTTGTTAAAGCCTATAGTGTAATATGAAGATTTAAAAAATAAAATAAAGCCTGTCGTTCAGTGTCATTGAGCATAGCTCAGCATAGCATTCTACTGGTGTATTATTATATATAAGTATTTAATTATATGTATAAGTAGTTTTATTGATCACCTGACTATTGGAACTACAAAGCGTAACTTATTTCTTTTTACGTCTTTCTTAAATACTTACACAAAATCTGAGTCCGAAAAAGAAGTATAAATAAGAATAAAAAAGAAGTATAAAAAAGAAAAAGAAGTACTTATAAAAAGAAGTATAAATAGTAGAATCGGTTATTTCAGTTTATTTTCAGTTACAACTCTTCTAGAATGAACGCAGTAAGTTAGTAAGTCACTCGCAGATGGTGAGACCAGTGTTACAGTTACCACACAGAATGTTCTAGTTAGTTACAACAGAGTACCTTCGTTACAGAGAACTCAAGGCCGAGGTGTAAGGGTGCCCTTCGATCCTACCATTCGCTTATGGATCACTGACCGTTAGGTTATCTTTAGACTCTTTGATATAGAGTAACGTGATAATTAGGGTTCATTTACAAGATTATTTGAGCAGTATTTTAGCAATAGTTAACCCACAGAATCTCAACAAAAGCTAGGAAAATATAACCTCCGAAGTTTTATTTATATTTGATTAAAAAGTAGAAAAATAACCACGTAATTTTTTTATCGTAGTCCGAGAAAAATTTAAAGTTTTGTCCCAAATTCCGATGTGTGCGAAATTTTTGTCCGGATATGACAATTTAGGAACTTAATATGACTGATTGGGCTCTAGAGTATGCCAAAGAAATGGATATACGATATACATACATACGCTTAAAAAACATTACGCTTCTCTCATCGCAGTCGGGTAAAACATCCTATACCTATATTTTAACCATGTATAGTTATATACACATAGTTACATTACTTAGCTTTGAATTGAATAATCCTATGGCGCTTGATACAATCAGCATCGTTAATTACGGTCTTTCTCTGTCAATATAAAGTAATTGAATTCCTGGTCCCTTTTGTTAGATGCTGTAACTCACGTTGGCTATGTTTCTGAAAATTTCATTCGATAATTTTGTACGAATAACTAGTACCTACTTATTAAAATATAACATAGTGGGGTAAGTAAATTGGTTAACTGTTGAACTGTGATTTACAATTTTAAATTCTAAAACTATAGTTATTTTCAAATCGTCATTAATCAGTCAAGATACAAGAAGATACGCCTTTATAAAATATGTCCTGTACATGTGTAGGAAATTGTACCTAGAACCTTTTGTTATTTACTATAAATTAAACCGTAACTAATAATAAAGAAATAAAAAATCTTAAATCATGTACAAAAGTTAGCATGTTCCTATCATTAGCTAAAACCTAGAATCATGTAAAACACTAAATATTAGTTACCTACTTCCTTATAAACACAATGGATAGATTTATCACAAGTTAGTTAGCACAAGAAGAAACATTTCGATCAATACTACGTAATCTAGTGTTGTATCGTTATTGTTCCAGTTTATCGATTGTCGATAATCAAAATAATTCGGTATTATGGTAATATAACATCGTGTATTAGAAATTAAATATCGTATGTATAGAGATGTACTTAGTTATGATAAATAAGACGTAAATATCGCTAATTACATTTTTGTCTTATCTAATATCTTTTACCTCTTAGCTAATAAATTACATAAAATTTTCGAGATAAGACGTCCCCTTTCATTACTTGATTATTAATAGCTGTTTCATTTCTGCAATCATTTGCAAAAAAAAATGTTAATTCAATTGAATTAATTAATGACACAA
>LGAG01001861.1:327697-340164 GCA_001278395.1 Lerema accius
GGGATGTGCTTCTCTACCGGGTAGGGAACTGGGACGTTCTTCACCAAGGTGATGGTCTTGTGGGTTTCAGAATGACCACCATATCCTCCACCATATCCTCCACCATAGCCCCCGCCGAGACCACCTTCGTATCCGCCTCCAAAACCGCCATCGAAGCCCCCGTGTCCACCGTAACCGAGATTGAAAAGTCCGCGTTTTTCATGTTTCTTGTCGTCAGCGGCCTCCGCCTTGTTGTCGGTCGCTGCCACTTCCGTTTCTGCTTTCTTAGCCTCCTCAGCATTAGAGAAGGCCAGAAGAGCCACCAGACTGGCGGCCACGAGCTGAAATCAAAGATTCACAATCAAATTCGGTTACTTTTAAGTAGCTAAGGAAGATTAATCGACACAGAACTAGTAGACTTCTTATTAACCGGTTGCTCAATCAGTTAACCGATTGCAATGATCAAAATTATGATAAGTCGAATCGAAAGTTAGAAGCTCGCAAAAGGCTCCGGGCTTTTAATGAGCGCCTTGGTTAGCCGAAGCGAACGCGTAATGTTTCCGCGTTGCGCAACGACTGGGACAGGAGAGCGCGAAATCCAGGGAACCGATCACTGACACACGCACAGACACAAAACCACAAAGAAACACACCGTGAGCTTCATGATGCTGCGCTTGTTGGTTGCACTGAAGGCAGCTGAGTCCTGAATGCGAATGATGCGTGGTGGTCGGCAGCAACGCTATATATATGCGGTATAAGCGGCGGAGCGAATAAAAAAAATGGCGCCGCTCCGTAGGACTACGTTACACTTTCGCTTTTGAGGGGTATCGTTTCAAGCGCAAAACCAAAATGCTCCATATCGGGTTAGTACTGAGATGCGGACCGGTTTTGATAGACTATTCGAGCGGTTCCTGAAACAGTGTAATTATTGTATAGTGAAATTTAGTTCACAGTGCATTCTTCGGATTTAATTAGTTACCTAATTAACTTTTTAATTTTATTTCAAAATATTTCTACTTAAATTCGATAAGTTCTTCTAAGTACATGGTCGTATACCTATATTTTTTTCATATTAATTACTGAGGATATAATAATTGAAATTAAATAAGAAACGTGTTCCGATATAAGTAATCTGTCAAAAACACAATCAACGATTTCTTTGAAATCAATTTAAAAAAAATATGCTTTTACATACAAAACCAGTAGGTATACTCGTAAATTTAAAAATGCATAAAGAATAAAAACACGATAACATTTGTCCACATATAAATTCATATCAATATTCCATAAATTCTGAAGCATTTCATTGAGCAGGATGGTGTAACACCATGGCCAGTTGGTCAGGAGACAGCGCAATATTCAAATTAACTGCATTAATGCATTATGTTACGTCAATGCTATAACTATTGATAAATGGCGTTAGAACGGTCTCTACACGTTATTATGTATTTTAGTAATGATTTATCATATTTTTATTGAGTGCTTGTGAATATTGAAACATAATGTTGTTTGAAAAAGAACAATGATTTGCACTTTTAGATTGCTGATTATATTTGTTTTGTATTGTAATTTTTGTTTAGTTTAAAACAATGAAGTGGCTTAAGGTAATTTAGAAATTATTGCATTAATGTTCAATTACATTTACTTGTAGATAAAAGTCGTAAGTTCAAGTGTATTTAAATACAAGAAGATACGTTTTTGTTTAAATTATGTTTAATATTATAAAGCTGAAGAGTTTGTTTGTTTGAACGCGCTAATCTCAGGAACTACTGGACCGATTTGAAAAATTATTTTAGTGTTAGATAGTCCATTTATCGAGGAAACTTATTGGCTATATAACATCACGCTATGATAAATAGGAGAGGAGCAGCAAAATAAAATATTCCAGAAACGGGGAAAATTACGCGGGCGGAGCCGCCGGCGACTTCTAGTTATGTTATAAAAAATACAAAGATATTTGCTTTTGTAATTGTTTCGTCTAAGATGCTGAGCGCATTAACTTACTCGTAGAAGAAGAGTCTTTACTCTTCACTTGAAGACATTCACAATATAATAGGTATAGTTTTATGATCCATATGACATAGCAGTTATTATGTTGGCGTGTTCTTATCTTAGTGTGTTGTTCATTGCACCCACGACTCATATTATCTTGGTGTTTACCTCCTAATGTGTAGGCTATAGTGTAAACCGGTAAATTAATATTTTTAAATTTATAAAATTACTGAATTTTTAATAGTACAATCTATTTAACATCACAGCCCATAAATGTCCCACTGCTTGGCTCGAATCTCTATCAATATATATGTGTGTGTAAATTTGTGTTTAAGTTTGTGTGTCTATTAGAATTAATATAATACCAATTCTAAAAGAACACTGTCACGAACTAACAATGAATTAAAGTTGTTGATAATATTGTCGACTTGGTAGTTTGCCGGATTTGCCGGCTATTGACATAAAAGACAGATTTCCCTTCTTGAATTATATCCAACAATCGTAAAATTGAAAGCAAATTGTTTCTGATATAGGTACTTTTTTACGAGTTATGCAATGATTTGAGATTTAAAATATTAAAAACCTGAAATATCTATATTTTTTTTATTTCAATTAAACATTGAATAATAAATCTAAGTATGTGATTAAGTATTAAGTATAAAATATTTCTTGTATTACGTATATCCTGTATTTTTAAAGGACAACTTCAATTATATCGGAACAGTCGCTTGATTTCGTCTAGTTCCGATTCGGAGCAAAAGACTTCAACGCGTTATTTTAACCATGAAAATACAGGAAGAAAAATTACACTTTTTGATAAAGGTATTTATTGTTTCCTATACTGTTAAATTTACGGTTTCGAGTAAAACGTAATTAACTACGTTTATAGTAGTAATAAACGAACAACACTCACGATTTCCTCAAAATTTATTTAAATTAACTTGAACAGTTACTCAATCATTCCGTACAAAATTTTTATGTTTCTAAAAATGGCGATTATTGACAAACTTTTCTAAGAATGTCTGTCGAGAATCAAACCCGGACCCTCGATTGACATGTAAATTTTAATTAATTTTTTATTGCTTTCCCACATCGCTTTGACATAAGGGTGTTTAACAAAGGTGAAAAAAGAAATGTTAATTTCAAAGAGTCGATTTTTTTTATAGTTATTTTCTTGTTTTTTTACCGGTTCTCTTAATGCATTAGTGATTTTTGTTATCACTGACGCCTATAAACAACGCTCGTCACTTCAATTTGCGCGTCTGCGTATTGGTCCTCTATTATAATAAAAAAAATACTTACTCGTTTGAACGAAATAATTTTGTAGCTGTATGTAAAAGTATCAAACAAAGAAATATTATTTCTGAACAATAAAATAAGATTTGTAATATTACAACAGCATTATGTGCAATGACCTTGTCCTTAAAAGGCATCTCCACACGACGCGGTTTTAGAGCGTAACCCGTGGCTGCCCAATTACAAATTACTGGGTTACAAATTAAAGTATTTTTTTTTTTGACATTTTCCTCATAAAAATGGCACAATCGAACAGAAAAAAAAACTTTATAAACAAAGACATTTAGACATTTCTTAACTTTTTCCTATAGATATCAAGATTCTTATCTTACAAACAATACATTTTTTTCGCATTTATACGGATATTCTATTCGATGTGTCAATAACATATTGTGTAGTACTCGTATTATATCGGTGATAAACTAACCGATTTTGCTGTGTTTATTTTTTATACGAACTTTTCCATTATTGGAAGGCATAATTTTCCCACTGCTGGACTTAAGTCCGCTCAAACTGAGCGCCATAGTAGACGTTGGCTGAGTGTGGATTAACAGACTTCACACTCCTTTGAGAACTTTATGAAGAACTCTCAGGTGTGCAGATCCTTACGATGTTTTCCTTCACCGAAGCATATGATAAACAGTTTCTAATAAGCCCATGAATTTTTAATTAAAGCTGGGGTTCGAACTCAGGAACTTCCGTTCGGGAGACCAACGTCCTAACCACTAAGCTATCACTGCATTTTATGCTTCACGTATTAAGGTGTATATGTATATTTAAGTCGGTCTCATACAAGTCAATCTACAAAGTAACGTAGACAATATTACTTCGCCGTAAATATCATTATCGTCAGTCATTTGCCTTGCCGCAATGACACCTTTACTTTCCGTGCAATCTAGAGTGATATGTGAGTTTTCTGTGAAGTTGCTTTTGTAACTCATTTCACACATTGTATACGTTGTTAAAACGTAAAAAAACCCATTAGTAGGTATTGAGTAAGTTGATATAATACTTTGAAACAATTGCTTAGGAAGAAAGGTGCAACTTCTAAGGTTCGCGACATTACGTATTGTAATTAAATCCGGTATCCGTTACGTTGCGTCAGATATTGGTTGCAAAGAAACCGAATACGGTATTTGTATGTGATTTATAAGGTATATCTTTTCTTGTATACAGTCAAATGAAAGGACACATTGCAGTGAACTGTATTAAAAAGATATAGAAAAAAAACGTACGCGTGTGTGTTTGTCACTGAACTCTTCCTAAAGTGCTGGACCGATTTTAATAAAAAAATTGTGAGGTATACTAGAGGGACTAAGTATAGTTTCGAGTCACAATTGGACCTGGTAGGTGCTGCTGATGTCGAGACACTTCAAGGGACCAGCCAAACTATTAGAGTTAGTGAAACGCCGCCATAGCAAAAGTTGTTCGATATGATGAGCATTTGCTTAACATAATATATTTTATATATTTTTTTATAAATATAAAACATTTATTCATCCCATATTATCAAGTATCAAAATCAAGCAGCTAAATCAATTGTATTACACGTGGTTACACAAAACTTTTGTGTAAGAGTAATTTAATATATAAAATCATCACTGGAGCAGCGTGGTGGAGTATGTTCTGGCCTCCTTAGTTATGAGGAGAGACTCGTGCTCAGTAGTGGGCCGTCAATGGGTTGAAGCCATAAAAAAAATCATGTTCGGGAATACGTCATATGTTAAATTGAAGGGACTATTAGAGACAAAATATGTGACAGAAAAACATCTGTCTAAAGATGCACTCTTAGAATTATTATGATACAAGAACGGTGCTATAACAAATACTCGGAAGCAGCCAAAATTATAAAAAATTGTATTCATTATAATGTTCAAACGCATTTAATAATAATGTTAATAATGTTTAATAATGTTTTATAATGTTTAATTAGTTCTTAGTAAAATTTCAGTAACATAATTACGAATACATTTTATCCGCTACTGGCTTTTGAAATTAATTATAAATGATGTAACATTTTGAGTAACGTATTAATTTCTGTACATTGCGCTACTATATCTCCTTGTAATATATACAAGTGGCTTAAGCCTCGTTGGCTATTTTAGAACCGTTTTCATCCACGAAACATACGGACTGTATTAAAAATGTTATATTTATCTGACACATAAATATTTGCGAAGGCAGGGACATGAATCAAAGGCCTTGTATCGTAGTAGTAGTAGTAGTACTCCTCCTTTTATTCAGGTATGGGTTCAGTACTCCAACACTAACAAACGTAGATCCTTGTCTAGATTAACGTTACTTTTTCAGAATGTTTAACAAGCCCGTTTTGTACATGAAATAAAAATAATAACTACGTCCCAGTCGTAATTTTAATTTGTATCATATATCTTACATAATATAAAACGAATTACTTTCATAACATCAATAATAATATTTTCCGTTTCTTTACTGACAGATGGATTTTCTCTTCCCAAAAACATATTGCATGCTTTTTTTTATTTTAAAAGAAAATCCATTTGCCAGCCAAGGATATAAAACGAGCGGACCTCGACACAAACTCTAGCTACTTAAACAGGATCTCCATCTCATCATACAACAAATTGCGTTTGTCGCATTATCCTTTGATTTTCCTGGGCGAAGTGTTTGCGAAGTTGAAATCAATATTAAGCCTTTTTAAAAACCATTCATTTCCAGAGCACAATTTTTGTCATTCGATTGTCCCCCAAGGTCGTTTTTGTTCTTAGAAATAAGTTTTTGTCCAGAATAGCCGTCTCAAAACGTGTCGCGTTATGGGTACATAAATAGTTTTGTATAAAATTTGTATTACAATGCAAATTGCATTTAAATGTACAGATTTGTGTAGTGTAAATAAAAAGTGGAGTTCCGGCAATGAGTTGTCATTTTATTACAGGGAAATTAGTAACCAAGCGACTTTCAATAACATTTCCAAGCTATTTTTCTTCAAATACGTTGTAATGTTAATAACTGAAAATATTGTATAATATTTAATGTATTATTAACTAGTTCATACCCGAGACTTTATCGTATGAAATCGAACTTTAATATTATTCATTCGGCTAATCACATTTTTTTTTATTCTATTATTAACGCCTAAAATTCAAAGGTACAATAATAAAAAATAAATACTTTTTGGAGAACATACTTCGTTGAAATTATAGACTTTCCTCGAAGTTTAAAAAAATTAAATGAGAGACAGTCACTTCTTTTGAATGAATGTTTTATCAATTATAAGGCTGGGCACGCTCTAGGTAGCCTGGTTGCGGCAGCCGCAATATTTTAGCAGCTAGTTACAGCAGCCAAGCGGCGGCGGCCACACGAACATAATGTATGTTGTATCATTTGAAAACGGTTCTGTCCCAAAATCAGACCAAAAAAGTGCGGTAATCTTTTTTTCTTTTTTACGATCTGACCTACTCGTATGTCAACGAGTACGGTATGCCGAGCAATGTACTGGGAAATGTTATCATTTGTTATTTACGTTATGTTTTTTGACTACGCTTTTTTCTTTCGAAAACTGAGTCTATAATATTTATTAGGTCCCAAACTACGCAATGAAACGTTAAATTCCAATTCCTCACCAAGTTGCGTGTTATTTGAGTTAAATCTATTGTCTCTCCATTTGGCACCCTAGACAGACAGACAAATCCGTCGAGGGTAAATAAAAAAAATCCTGAGAATAACAAATACTATTAGGAATCAGTTTAAAATAACAAAATGTTTATCATCAAAGTTTAATTCACAAATTCACTGGTGTTTATGATCATTTCGTCCAATTACAAAAATCCATGGTTATTTATAATGCAGGAACAATGACCATTTAAATCACAAAATGATCTAGTATCTCTACATGCCATGTGGCAGTGAATATCACAATCCGAAGCCACTACACAATTCACGTAGTCCCCAGCAATACCTGCAAGTGATTATAAAATAGATAATATAAAAAAAAATTATCAAAATACACTTTTTTGTTAGACCTACTGATTAAATATTTTTTTATTCTAACGTAATTACTTATTTCGTCTAAGGAATCAAAGCTCTCTTAACGGACGTCAAAATTTAAAAATATAAAATCACATTACAAAATAAAAAAAAATGTAATTACAAAGGAAATTAGTCATTGATTTAACAATAATATCTGATTTTATAGTAATTCCTTATATCTCGATAGATAACCATTATATCATCGGCTATAAGTATGATAGACACATTATATTACACTACAGCCTAAGTAAGCTAGGGTCGGCGAGAAGAATAAAAAGTCGCAGGGAAAAAACTATTTTGTTTTTTTTTTAAATAGGAACATCAACTCTTATAGAAATAAGAATTCATAGAAATGAATCTAACACATGACACAAACTATAGTCCATTTTTAGGCGTTTTTCAAGAAAATTTTATGTACGCATTATCATAATTATACATATTATATACATATCTGATAATTGAATTTATTAAATTGCTTTTACACTACTTGAAAATTGTGAATAGCATGAATTATGATTTCAGTTAAGTTCAAAGTTTTCGTAAAACTGCGTATTAATAAGACATGTTTAAAAAAATGGACTGTATTGGCTTTTCTATCCATTTATTGGCTATTTTCAATTTAACGTACCTGGAATCATTTGCGAAAATACCGCAATACTAATCAGCAACAGGAGTAAGATCTTCATCATCAATTGGTTTATTCCAACACAACTATTGAAATCCGTGCTTGACTGCCAATTTCTTCCTATATATACTGCTTATTCACTACGCTGTCAATCTTGAATTATGATAGTAACCACAGAAGATTTATGATCGAGAACCACTTCTTTTTAATTTTCACGCTGATATTGGTATCGTTTCATTTGTAACTTCAGCTATAATAATTGATCATTTTGTCACGCTTAACGTTAATTTATTTAATCAGTAGCCGCCTTTGCTTCGCTTCAAAAGATGTACATATTACCTGTTTTCCCGCACGACTATACCTGTTTTCTGTGATAACTGAAACTATTTAAATCAGACATATCCTCTATCACACAGAAATCTCAGACAAAAAAGTCCATAGACAGTCTTCAGTACAAAAAAGTGGTGTACTTTTTTTTCACGTTTTGTCCTATGTCACAGGGCACGGCCTTCCGAGCAAAGTACCGGGAAACGTTATCATTTGTCATTTACGATATGTTTTTATCTACTACGTCTTTCTGTTCCGAAGGCGGAGTCTATATATTTTTTGGTCTGAGGCAGGTACCAAATCGTTTCTGAGGATATGAAGTATTCTAGAACCTTCCCCATAATATAAGATTAAAATGTAATAATAATAATCTTAGCTAGTCCCTATAATGTTGAAACCCAGAGTGTAGTAAGGAGTAAATATGGAGGGTGTGTTAATGTTACCGGTAATATGTTTATTGCAGGTATTCTAAATTGGCTAGTCAATTTAAAGAATACCAAAAACGTTCAGGAAATGTAGGTATCCACCGCACCACATTTAGTATCCACCATTCTGAAAATCGTTAATTGGCTTTTTTTATTGTATTTGAGTTCATAAGCCTCCACCAGAGGTATGGTACCCAATAGACGGAGCAATCGAGCTGAAAAATTACTCCTCCAATACTAAGCTAATTGGAACAAACTAATCTATCTGCTGGTCTCCACATAGCCAGGCCAGCACAGATCTGTGTTACAATTTTGGCAACGCGTCAATTGTCGTCATTGACAGCCACCGCGGCCATACACGCTGCGCTGTCGTTCATACTATTGCAAATGAGAAAGCCGATCTCCTGGGTATTCTCTTGGAAGCTAACTCGACTCTTGATGATTGGAGTGCAACGCCGCGTACCTACTACCTATTCGGTGTTGTGAGAGATCTATTTTACCCAAAAGGTTATAAACCGAGCTCTCTAGACTCTCGATGTTACGAAATTGAGTGGCCCAGATCATATCCATTCCAGGACGCTTAAGTTGCCCGCTCCCGAACTGATACGTCATTTACGCGTCTACTCCCTACATCTTTACACAAAAGCTTAATTAACCATTGAGATAATCATTAAGCTCTATATATTTATTTATGTAGGGAGTGATGACGAAGAATTTAAAGCGCTTAAAAATGGGTTGCATATTTTTTCTATAGATAGAGTTCTTTAATTCTACATAACGTAATATCATCGAAACTGTAAAATTTTCACACAGGAATTTTTGGGAGTGTTTGTAAAAGAAATTTCATAGATCTACTCGTACCTATGTGTGTATATTCTTATTTTTAGTAGAGATAGACTAAAAAGAATGAAATACAATAATAATTAAAAAACAATGAACATCAATAAAGGTAACTGAAAAATATGATAATAACAGATTAGGGACAATACAATTTCATTTGAGGTTGGTGCGGTTTTACTACGAGTTGTTGTTATTGTTTCCGAATATTTATAATAAAAAAACTTAAGATATAATAAAATAATTTATTTATCGCAAGACTGAGAACGCATATTGAGTAACAAAATAATGATCTGACGACTTAAAAATCACAAGTGAGAAATTATGATTTTACGAGTAACTACGTGACAAATTGGCGTTGTAAAACATACTTTGCCAGGTCATATAGTGTTAAAGGAAAGTCATACTACGATTTCGGTCCTTAAGCCTGTACAATTTATAACAACGTACAATTTATACAAAAATAAAATAACAAGTATTTAAAGAGTACCGGGTTTTTTTCTACCGGCTTTTATCATGTATTGTGATTTACCTATTTGTCTTTCGTAAAACCGATGATTTGATTATCACATAACTTTTATTGTATGATGTATTTTTTATTTTATAATGTGAGTTGTTTTATCTTGAATGCTTCTACAGGCAAATCACGTATTAACTTTGGGACTTTATTTTAGAATTCTATAACAAGTTCCCATAAAATTAAAAAAATAAAATTCGTTAGAACAAAATGTAATTTTGGTAAGTAAATTGATTACTATTTCCATACTTTCTGTAATGACAAGTAAGCCATATTACATTTTGCTCTTCTCTGCCTGATGGCTCTATCTATTTATTAAATGTGTAATTGTGTAACATATTCCTTAAGTTTAAAGATAAATGTATTTTTAACATTTATTTTAACTCAATTTATTTTTGTGAACTGCTTTGATATGTAAACTACGATCATGTCAAATCTCAAACACGTGCCAGTGTGTGTGTGTTATTCTAAAAATTGGCACGAAAGTTGAACTCTTCTCGTATGAATTATAAGAAGACTAGAAGACCGGGCAGACGTTGTTATTGCACATATTTTATGTCTTGTAATTCAGTGAATCGCTTAGTGCTCCACCTCCTAACCTTTATTTTTCATATATCTTTAACAAACGCGAATCATATCGAACAACTTTTGCTATAGCAGCGTTTCAATAACTCCTATAATTTGGCTGATCCCCAGGTGTATTCTATGTATACCCAGTGTACAACATTTTCATATAAATTTGCTCAGCCGTTTAGGAGTTCAATAAAAAACACATGTACGCGATATTTTTATATATTGACATAAATCGTGTTATTTGTTTTAAAAAAGGTTTCTCTGTATTTATCAGTAATCATTCCTTCGTTTATTTATTTCTTATATAAATAAGCAGTAGCACTCGTTTTTGTAACACCAGCCCAGGGTATTAGCGTAGCATGCTTCTTTGCACCGATTTGGGCAGTCCTGCGTGGCACAGTAGTCACCGGGTTCTACAATCAAAAAATAAAATATTAATGTTTAAAAAGATCCTTAAAAATACATCCTATTAAGCTTTTGTTAGTCAAAGAAAATGTTATTAGAAAGTATAAAAATCATTGACTATTGTTTTTATAGATATTTGGGGAAAATAGTTTTGAAATTATCTGAAACAAGCCACTGTACTGTCTGTAAAAATATCTAGATTACACTTAAATACCATCTTACCAAATAAACTTACGGGACTAAACTACTAAACTTACGGGACAGTGAAAACTTACGGGACTAAATATTGACTAACAGGGCTCTTATACTAACAGTTTTATCTTTACAGTCTATTACTAACTAATCGATCAGAGTCCTATTAGAGGCTTGTCACAGATGACTGAGGGGGCATCGCGAGCATGTTTGCTACATAAAAAAATAAAAAAACGATAAGAGCCCCACTCACCGCCATTAGCAACCGAAAGTGTGTTCGCAAACACCATGATACCGATTAAGAACAGGAGAAATATCTTCATTGTGAATGCTTATAACTGGTTTAATGCAGCAACACTACTAAAGTCTTTACTGAAGTGTGTCTAAAAAGTTTTCCTTTATATTCTTCACTCCATTTGTTCTGCTGTCAATCATGGGTTCTCATAGCAATTACAGAAAATTTATGGTCGACACTAGTATTTTTAATTTTCACGCTGATATTCTATTATACCAGCGTAACAATAATTGGTTATTTAATTTGTAACTGTTTAACGGTTAACATCAAATTGATGACTGTTATTAAGCTCAAGGTACCTAATTTGTTTTTGCATTTGACCGGAAACGTTGGCTTATGAATAATCAAAATCTATAAATAGATGACTGAATTCAGTAAATATACTCATCGCATTAAGGCATCGAAATGTACAACGAATAAAAAGACAGCCGTCAATGCAGCTCAGCAGAAACTCCTAGTCTTATATAATTTACTCCCAACATCAGAATCAGATATACATGTATAATATAGATAGCCCAGGTAATATAGATAGCCCGGTAGGGAAGAAATTTTCAAAAATCATTCCTTATTTCATCTTTATTTTCCTCATGCCATTAACTTTAAGCCTGGCAACATTTTCTATATAAAATCTTTCCTTATAAAAATAACGTAAATAGAAGTGTAAGTTGGGTTTCTTACTGCCTAAAAATTGAGGGTTCATGATTTTTTTTAATAAAAAATCGTTTTTACATTACATAAAATCGAAAACATAATGGCGGTGCATCGATGCTTCTTATCAAAAAAAAAATTACTTAGATAGTTATAATAATCTGATCGATTGACTATTGAAGTAATTAGTTCGACCCCTCCTACGTAAGTTGTTGTATCTCCAAAATCGCAATTTTACAGGAGAGCATTTTAAAGATTCAAATCGTTGTAAAAACTGCATTTATCTTTGTATCACTATGAAATTTGGAATATATTTGTAATTTTTAGCATTCTTAAATATGATGGAAG
>LGAG01001861.1:358139-374696 GCA_001278395.1 Lerema accius
AGTACTAAATTTAGATCCATTGCTATTGAAATTTAACCAGCCGTAGCACTTGTAGCATTCTGGTTTGTTTACAAACCGATTCGATTCATTAAACAGAATGCTAGTTGTTACGATTATGAATCATTGTGCAAATAAACCGGTCTTGTGTCGTTTTGTTTTAAAGATGCTTCCGAATATTTTTTTTTATTTATTGTATCCTAAATTCCAAACGCAATAGAAAGAATAGTAAACAAACAAGTACCAAATAAAGTTTTAGTTATAAAGTTCAAAACGAAAAAAACTTGTAGACAAGAAATGACTAAGCGATCTAAAAATAGAATGTACGTACGTGCAATCGTTTCATTTCTATTTAGAATGCTCCATAAAAACCTCTACATAATGATAAACACTGTTAATAAAAGATCGAGGCTACGGCGTGGGATACTGATCTTACGAAATAAAGGTTTTCTTAAACGATGTTAAACTATAGATAGTTTTACTAACTCAGTAATTAGTACTCACTACACTTAACCCGCCATTGCCTAGTACACTAAACTACCTACTAAACTTTTAACTACGGCCAATTTCCCTACAAATACAGTTGTTTGACAATCACTGCTAATCACGCGCGAGGCTATCGGGTTACTTGCGGGATGTGTTTGCGCAATAAGAACGGGGTCGCAACTACTTACCTTACCTAACGCGCATGCGGCTTACGGCTCCGGCTTGCGGCTGCGACTTTACCTATAAAATGCCTCTACACCGTGTGAAACTACTTTGTAACAGGAACTTCCTATTTTGGATAACAGATAGCGCCAGTCTATAACTGATGAAAGGGGACGTTGGATGTAATAATTATATATTTTTTATTATGGACATAACAGACAAGAGATCAGACATGCTACAAGATAGTAAAATGGTCATTACCACAGTATCAATAACACTAACGGAATCGCTGAAGCGTTGTAGGTCCAAAGAAGATAAGTAGGTAAGAAGTACTAATTCTCAAACTAATGATCAATCTGTAGTAAGATCAACGAAAATTAATTATAAGATGCTAACCACTGAATTATTTTTCAGCAAAACTTTTAGTAATCTGATAAATATTAAAGTATTTATAACAATTAAGTCTACAATATCGCTATGCAAATCATTAGTCATTCATATTGCATTCAGTTGCATTGCAGTACCCTATTATATGATTTGTCGTGTGTATTATGACATGATTAAGGTTCGCACCGTAATTCTATTATGGTTCTGAAATCTGATTACGTTTATGAGAACGTCGTTCAAATGCGAATATACATTGCGCAAGTTGTTAGAAGTTTAAATAAAAACAATTTTCCTAAGACATTGTACTCGCTTCTATAATTATTTCATGATGTTTCCACAATTCTTCAACACTTTTGTAATTTCATTAATAACATTATTTTTAAGATTTTACTGTTATAATCATGAATCTATCCAACTCCTTAATTAACAGAAAAAATCTGTAAAAACAAATAGCAAAAAATGCGTTATTTGAATACAAATTAAGGAAATAGTCTCATTAATTACTGATGCATTCAATGACAACTGTAAAAGTGCATACTACATTCCTATACTGCACGTGAGTACCATCCTTTAGATGTTGCGATTAGACATCAAAGCCTAGTCCGGATTAACTGGTTTGAAGCCTAATAACTACCCAATACAGGATACAGATAAATTAACTATGTCGTAACTAAACAGTAGTTAGTTTTGATTGAGTTGGGTAACTTTTATAATTATCACTCTGTTCCAGAAATGTAAATATTAAGAAATAATTAATTACGCTATACAATGTATTTCGATTAATTAAATTTCATTGCGATTTTGTTTAGATATTTTGTAAGTTTTAATTAAGTTACTGAAATTATACATAACTTAATAAAGGGGCTAGTTACAGGTACATTTTATTGTATTTCCTATTACCAATGTCTAGGAAAGTTATGGAAATGTTTATTTTTTATGTCCCAAAAAATAACTGTTTAAGGTTTCATTATTGTAATTGTTTTACAAAACTATGGAATATTTATAAACTTATACCTATACCCAAACTAACAGTTAACAACAATAAATGGTAACTCAGTGGATAATGACTAAAAATCAAGATAATTTTATAGAATTATTAAATACATTGCACACTATAATTTTCGACACCAACAGTCATTTCAATATGGCTTAATGTAATTACAATATTGTACCTAATATTTAAATAGAAGGTCTTAGGAAAAACCAGCAATTTAATATGCCAAAGGACATTTCGAAAGGCATAATTCCAGTAATAACACAGTTACTTCCATGTCGTTTGAAAACTTGATTGCTTGATCTAGTTATGAATATGCAATTTATAAATTAGTACCGATATATAGTGTGGCAATATCGTAATGGGGAAAAACTTATTCAATTTTCATAATCTATATTTTTTTTGGTTTCGGCAAAACTTATAGAAAAAGGACAGGACACTACCCAGAAAAGTTATTATTAAATTTTTTACCTAGTTAGGAATTGAACTTAGGACCTAATGAGCGTTGGTACTGGGGCAGTAATTTCTGCACCTAGATGAAATTCCACACCGTGATGACGATAACTGATTTTAATTATCATGTTCTATCACTTTCCCACTGTTGGGCATAAACCAGGTCAGTTGACATATAAGTTAGCCAACCGCGGGTTGTCAGATTTCACAGATCTTCGACAATTTATCAAAAATTAATAATGCACGTTTCCTGGTGTCAATTACAATATTTCGACGCAAGATAATTAATTTCTGATACGCACGTAACTTTATTTTAAATTGTAAATAGTCTTTATCGTTTAATATTCTGATGCAAATGGGGTGCTCTTCTGCTCCCAATAAATAGTTTTACATTTATCGTCTCCAAAACAAGAATTAATAGTAATTATCAAGCGTTTCTTATTTATTTTTAAATTAGTAAAAAACTACGTGAAAATTAGGTCTATTATTTCTCTAATTCCTTACTTTAAATTATGTCGTAGAGAAAGATAGAGTTTTACTAAAGAGATTAGTAAATAGGTGCCTCTAGAGTACTAAATTATAGCAATTTCGTAATTCAATTGTTCGTGAGCATTCGGCTCATTAAAATCGACCCTAAGGGCGGTAAGACTGACAACATTTCGCGGTAACCAGTGATTTACCTAACGATCTTTAAGTGTAACTATCAATAAATGGGAGTAACGTCTTACGCAATGAATAGTTTCTATGCGTGGCAAATGTAGTACTTGATTACATTGTAGTATTAGCTACAAAAGTTAGACAAATATTAAGAAGCCCCTTACATGCATAATTTTCTAATTTTTATGCAGATACATTGCAGCCTGCAATTTAATATTAATTTAAATACCTATACTTAAAAATCGCAATTTTTTTTTATTTCGTTTTACATGCATAATCTATTACACACACATAATTTCCACTAGGAACCAAACATAGGACTCTTCGAAGGGCAGTGCAATTTGGTAACCATTTTACAATTCAGGCTTTGGTTTATAGTTTTAAATCGTAAACGAGTTAAAGTTACATCGCTTATCGCTTACTGCTCATGGTGGGTGCACCAGGGTTCTATTTCTCCTCATCCACGCAACTTCCTATTATATAATTAACAGGTATTACACTGGGATTAACAGCATGGGTGTATGTTTCACGGTCTTGCTTCCTAGTTTCTCCTTACGCATTCCACACATATTAATCTCGTGATCTTTAACCTTTATTCATTGATTTTATTTATTATTCTGGACATATTTTTTTAAAAACTAAGTTTTTGGGGAGATAAACTATTTTGGCGAATTAACTTAAAGTAGACGTATTTAAAGATTTTAAATTTACAAAGTTTAAACAGTTTTTTATTCTGAAACGGATGCGTATAGTTATTGATGTAAATTATTGTTTCCCGATAGTCCAATTTAGTACCTTCTAATAATTTTAGGTAAAAAATCGTCATTTGGTGTGTACAGTATTTATTGAGTGACTACATTGTCCTATAGTTACTTCCTCCTAAGATCAAGTATTACCCGTCTTTGAAGAAGAAAGGTTGTACTCGTATGCCCATTGTGACGCAATAGTCTGATAACACTCCTGTGTCAGTTTCTCCTTAGTTTCTACATGAATTTGTCAGAGAATAACTCTTATAGGTATTTAATCGATACTATTTCTAGATATTTAAATCATAGTAAATATTATATCAGTTTCTTTTGTATAATTTAAATTGACTCCAAAATTGAAGTTATTCATTTATTGTAGAATATGTTTAATCTGAATATTTCTGCCAAATATTATTTTTTTTATACGTTTTTATGTGAAGTTGATATTCCAATAAAATTCAATGGGTTCTTTCATTTAATAAACAAGTTTATATTGAAGGTAATTTTGCGTGAAAACTTCTGAGGTAATAGAGCTATAACAAGATCTAAATAACTGGATGCGATAATATAATCGTATTCATTTCACGGCAGATAGCTACTGGTTATCTAATCTATGATATTAACCATACACCGGTTAACAAACACTTTTACGGTTATTTCATTTGCTAATCTCGACAACCATAGTACCTAATTAACTGTAGTAAAGTGAATTATTACTTTCATTGTACTTTTTATCAATATTTTTTACAAAGACGATGATTTATTTATCAATATTGATAGGATCAGTGATCCAAAAAAAGTATTGGATACTTTTTTATATTGACTATTATTTTTTATCGGTTATTATGATCCATGCTATTTTTAAACTTAACGGTTACGACCTAAACACAACACAGCGTTGACTTCAAAAAAGTGTGTCACATCCCGTTCGAGAGCAAACACAGATTAATTCATTTGAATCTTTAATTTTTATCACAAACACTTCGGCACGGGACACACTTGGAATTTACGATCACACTTTTTTGAAGTCACTTCACTGCACTACACTTAGTTAGCCCAACTCACCGTCTTTCTCATTTTGCCTCTTGAACGGTGGTTGGAGTCGGGATTCGAACTGGATGCTATTTGGTTCGTGTGTTGTGTTTTTATAGGTGGTTATTTGGAAGCACTTTCGCTACTGCCCCTCTCGATACTGGAGCAGCCTGCATGCCGAGTCCTTCGTATTCGGCCGGTCGGCAGGCGGGAAACAGACGCGAGACGCGCGCCGCGTTTTGAATTTCGAACAATTATTTATTTTTACTCGTCGATTTTCTTTTAATTTCTTCATGGCTTTCCTGCCAGACGCTTTGAATTTTTATTTTATATTTTTATTCTTTATTGAAAATTACGATTGTGTCAATATAGATTTTTTTATAAGTGACGAAACACAATCCTAATACCGAAATTATTTCTATACGATTTATAGACAAACAAAGAAAACGGACTGTATAACCTTGTGCAACTTTCGGTTTGTGTTAAATACAATGCGTAATAAATTGCGGATATTATATAGTCGTTAAAATGTTTTGCATGTTTGTATACAAAGCTCGTATGGCTATTTAAATACAAGCATAATTATTAAGTGTGATTTAATGAGTCACTCAATAAAGTTTAGTACTACAACTATACTTTGAGTATTTCTGCCAATAAACATATTCAAAAGCGTTATAAAAAATATGATGTTTTTACTTTAAGCATTTATTTCTATTAAGGTCAGTTTAATTATAAGGTTAATTTAATTCAAGCTATTTTGTCTGTAAGGTAAACACTGACTAACTTTTTATTTTACATTCGACTAAAGGAATCGTTTAACCTGATCAATGAGGTTATTGGCCTTCTTTTTCCACAATACTTTTTTGTTTTCTTCAACCAAATAATAAAAAAAATATATAATTTTAACCCTTGAATGGATCACTACAGAGTTGGAAGTTGGAACGGGTCTCTAATTTTTACCAAGAACAATTCGAGCATACGTCGACACCTCTAGGGTTATTCGTAGGGTTCATTGATCATCCAGGAGTAGGAAGTTTTCCTGCCCCGAAAGCCTTCAGCATAACTAAGCGAATGTCAAATAACCGGAACCAATGACTTAACGATTATATTAAGCATGGAAGTACAAGTAGTTTTGAGGATAGAATTAGAATAAGAAAAAGGTCAGGATTTACCCATTTCTTTACTCTTGTCCATGTCAAGGTCAAAGTTTATTAGGGTATGTCTATTCGGCACCAATACATAAATAAGTTTTTTTTTACTTATATTGAAAACTTTTTTCTAATCTACATTATCAACTATAAACAAAAGCTGCGGATTTTTCAAAATAATTATCATGTTGTATTTCATAGTAATGTTGACTTATTCTAAGGATTACGACATCTACAAGTATCTATCAATATGGATTCATCTCATAACGAACCATACTGCTGGCGTCAGATCTCCTATCACAATGTGATTAGTATAGGCCATACTCTATCACGCTGGCAAAGTGCAGATTGGTAGACTTCACACATTTATGAGAACTTGTGGCTTGTACTTGGCTTTCCATCTCGTTTACCGTGTAGTGACAATAGACAAAAAGTTTACAGAGCTTTTTTAATCAATACAAACAGCAAACGAGCTTGCAGTGTCATCAATGGACAGTCCAATTTTAAGCTTTTCTTCTAGAAGCTTTTCAAGTAGAATTACACAAGAAAACCCAAGTTTCAGCCCAGTCTCAATTACGATAGGTGTAGCAACTCACATATGATCGCTAACTGGCAACTATACGTGGTGTCAATTGCCTCAGTCAATATTGAATTAACTAGAACGAAACTGTCACTTCATATGTATACCGTGTGTTCTGGCTGGATTGGTAATATTTGCTTACTTTAATTTCATGCCCTAATTAGTAGGATTTGATTCTCTATATTAATACGCCAGGAGCATCATAGAGCCCTTTTTTAAGAAGCAAGTACTGCATGGCGTACTGTAAGCACGTACGAATTTTGGCATAGTTAAAGTTTATGCAGAGAAGAAGTGGAAAGTGCTAAATTTTATAAATGTGTGGCAAATACCTTTTTGTCAACAAGACTATGCGTCAAACGGATAGTCCTGTTGACAAATAATTACATAGACATTGCTATCAGGAAGGGTTATCTAGTCTATAGTTAGATATAATGAGATCATGAGTTATGGTTTAAATATATGAACACACACCGAAAATCGAATTTTCACCGCTCCGGGAATCGAACCCAAAACCCACTAAACGGCAATCCGGCATGGTAAACATTACGCTAGATCCATAGATCGTCGCAACACTGCATAGAAACAAGATAATTACAAACATAAATTATTTTAAATTTCATTTTAAGTATTTCCGCGTGGGGGCGCGCAAGGTCTTCCAATTTACGAAAGCTAACCATTCTCTAAAAATGGCGTATTTCCTGGTCAAAATGCTGCAAACTTCACGTTTAATTTTACCAGTTACCTACCTAAATGTCACAAGTTATGACATGTGTAGCAAAATACAGTTCACTTGTTTTTATAGTAATCAATTGTGATAATTGCGATTGTCGAATGCCTCGTAATGACAACGAGAATTAATTTATTGGATCCATATGTCAGTATGTCATTCTCAAACAGGTGACATATACTAAAGTTATTGATGTTCCGTTGATAACGATAAGTAATGACCTCTTTAAGTTGCCAATTTTCTCGTTTGCCATTTAAAAAACACCTGTTAAGAGTTGATAAAAAATATAAATAAAAAATAAATAAATAAATAACAATTGAGTAATTATATCGTTTATTTTTCCCGACTGCTTTGTTTTTCCTATACTTATATGTATATGACTTGACGGATTGAAATCCAGATTGAAACCTCAAAAGGAAGGAATCTAATGAGTTAGATTCGTCTTTGTCGTGAGAGTCATATTTAAGCTAATTTTTAATTAAGGTAAGTCTAAGATCCAAAAAAATGTTTATCTGTTGGATTTTTTAGTTTTCTATTAGTCTTTACTTGATAACTTTTGTTATTAAAGCTCAAAAGATTCTAAAACGTCTCGTTTCTTCAAACGGCCCTGCAGGGGGCGTGGTAGCCCATGGGTCTTTAGGGACCCGATCCCGATTAGGGGTGTTCTTCTCATTCTAAAAAATAAAATTAGTATTATAGAGACAGATAGTGTTTTTTGACATTTAACTGCCGAACGAACTGATAGATTTGTATCTTATAAGAGCGGTACAATACAATTAAATCATTGTGTTCTTATATTCTGTGGTTCAGTAACCATAGCTGAGGGTCGACCCCTACCTTCAAGTCTGGTTTTCCGCCAAGCGGTTGGCTTTTGACCTCAACTATCCAACCTACCTTGAGGTCATTCACTTCAGCTTAAATGTCAACATCGTTTGAGGACGTATGTGCATAATTATTAGTCCCTTTTTGCTCTTGATGGAGAGGAGACGAAAATTAATGACAGTTTTTATGTAACGGAAATATTAAAATTACTGAAATTGAATTAATCGATTTTCCTCGTATCGTCCTATCTTCTTCCGATTTAAGGCTTCGAAAATTAAAAGATAAATATAAACCCTTTTTTTGGTTTCAAATAAAAGGTATTCCAAGTAGATAGTTCTTAACTTTACCAATAGATTAAACTGGGTAGAGAACGTCAAAAAAGCGTAAATTTAGACGCAAAAATCAAAATACTAAGGTGTAGTATGTTTAACCTTATTGAATATAATATGTAAAGATGCACGCAGGTCAAAGGTTTAATCCCAGCTTATATCATTCTCTCATGTTACGTCACATGTTAATGCTTCAAGTGAAATCGATAGGTTAACGGTAAACCTCTGCTCAAATATGTAAATTTGATAATATTTAAAAACAATTTCTGCACTGGATTTAATTAGTTTTGCAGCAAACTAAATAGACTGATACTTATAATCGATATTTTAAGCAATTAGCCTGCGTCAGGTTTTATGAATCTGTGCAAGTTGTTACGAAATATTCGGATATTTATATCCGTTAAATATATCCGTAGGCAACTACGGAGCGTATATTATTTTGATCGGTATGTATGAATCTCACTAAACATTCGAACTATTTAACAAAATTTGACAAATGAGGAATTTTGGAAGCGTCTCATTCATTATTCCGCTGTAGGTACTCAATGAAAGCTTGAAGTGAGTTGTCAAATTAAAGAGTAATAAAATTCTTAACTGACACGCCAAATTATAGAGTTGCCACTCAAGCAAGACATGTATGATTGAGTTAAAACCAAATATTCAGAACATATGCACTGACCCAATCACTACTTACAATGTATCATGGAATGTGGGACATCATAGCGTGATAAATTACTTCGAGTAGTTCACTTTTAACGAAGCCATCGGTGCGTTGAAATTTCGTCATATCTTATATGTTTTTATGAATTCGAAGTACCTGTTTGAATTCGCAATACGAGTAATAAGTGATAATTGTAATGGAAAGGCTTCAATCGAGACTGAACCAGCATCCGACCGGTAAGACAACCTTGAACTCACACCCTTAAATTTCATTCCGTGTTATGCAACAATGAATGAATAAAAAAACAGTAGTAATCTATAATATAATTACTGCTTTGTTTGTGCGTGTTTATCATAATCTCAAAAATGACTGTGTGTTTTTTAAATAGATTTTAATGAGTACCTAAACATGACTCTTAATAAAAGTTAAGAGTATCTTACTGACAGATAACGTAGGTATGCAATATAAACGCAAAGACACTCTTTTAACCTTTTATTGTATGGTGTTCTTCTCAAAGCAAAGCAAGGGTGAGTTACTAGTTCAAAATAATTTGGGTGTCTATATTTTTGGGTGTGTATATTTTTGGAAAGAAAAGCGAGAGTAGGTTGCTGTATTACAGCTATTTACTGACTTAAAACATTGTTGCAGCGACTCAGATCGACTCAGAACCAGTTATTTTATTTCCTGATTTTATTCGTAACGTTGACTAGTATAGGTATCATAAATTCTGTAAAAGTATCAACGTAATATTCCGATCATATTTATTTTAATTGAGTATCAGCTTAATTACGTATTAATGAGTTAACACACGTATATACAATCGAGTTGCTGAACGGTAAAGGTCAGTGAATTATGCTTTGATAAAGTTATATAACGTATGATTTGTATGAATGAGAGTAGGTATGGATTTGTTAACCTAGATTTTTTTAAATCGACTTTTGAGAAATCGAATATATTGTAGTGTCTTGCCGTTTCCGCTTTAATTGCTACAGATGTTTATAAAGCTCCTAGTAATAGCATCTAGTAATTTTTAATGTACTGAGTAAGGTAAGGTGGGGTAAGACTAACACACGGGGCACGACTAACACTGTCTATTATCTCGATATGCACTTGAAGAAACGACATGTGTGTGTTTTAGCCGAGAATATTTACGTTTGTTCTATCTTACACACCGGAAGAATTTCGTATTTAAGCTTTACGTATCGAGATAATAAACAGTGTTAGTCTTGCCCCGTGTGTTAGTCTTACCCCACCTTATTTTATATCAAACAAACTACCAATCGTAGACATCCTGACAAATCTCGAATTATATATGCGAGGTCTATAGAAGGTCCTGTTACTGTTAGTGATTGATGTTTATAAGAATACTTATAATTAGTTGTTTTCGTTAATTCACGTTAGTTATGTTAGTAAATAATAATAGTTAATAATTTTCAACACTTTTCCATTCGAAGTCTGTTAAAAAATGCGTTGCTACTCCCTGATAGATGGTCGCCTCTTGTATAGTGTACTATAACACTCAAGCCCCTAATTAGAAGTTCTAATTCTAATTTAGAACACGACTAGTCTTATCGCTTGAGTCAAGCAAAAGAGTAATCGCTATCCAGGCGCGCTTCACATAAAGAGTTTAGTACTCCAACTCTATCTTCTATAGGAATGAAACCATAAAAACGTGTTTGTCACAATTTATTCTAGAATGATGGGGTAACATTATAGTTACAAATTATTACTAGTATATTAAAATACTGGTCAGAATAAAGCTGCGCAACATTTTAATTAGCTTCATATCCTTGCTCTGTTTAACTTTAACTGTCGTTTCTTGTAGTTATGTATTACGAAGCGAAACACGTTTTATAAGAAAAATTACGCATCTGTTACGACAAAATGTTATGTTATAAATATTGTAAAATATATAATTCATGCATAATTATGTGTAAAAGTTGTAAAACCAACATCTTATTTTATATTTTGTTGACTTATGCAAATATTTGTAAAAAAAACATTGATCGTATTTCACATATATCATAACGTAAAGTGACAATTTAGATACCTATATATAACGTTATGCTATCTTTTATATGGGGAATTAAAATGTCAAGTCTAAAATGGAATCAAGCTGTTTGGACTTGAAAACGTGCCATAGAAACGATCCTTCTGCCGCAGCCAATTGTAGATATCATTTAATACAAAAATTCAATTTCACAACCTGTTACACTACCCCAATTTCCTTATCGACCTCAAGAGAAAGGTACAGATTTACGCCATAAAATGACCGTCGATATTAAAAGCATCTGCATTTACATAACGTTATTCGCAAAGCATTGAAAGTATTACAACCTTGACCTCAAGAATGCCATTTGGCCTAGTCCACTTACATAATTACTCGTGTCTTAACCGTTTGTTTATACGTCTATTGTATTACCCTTCTGTGTTGTAACCTGTGTGTTTGAGGTCTTTTTTATTATTTATCCGACTAAGAAATACTGGCCGATTTTGTATGTATAAATGCTCACGTCTTCCTTAAGAACTTTTAAAGTACTTACTCGTACGTAGTTGGAAAATGAGGTCGTTGGAAGGGTCTTATTTTTCGATTTTTTTTATAAGCTATGTGGCTTTGCAATGTACTGAATGTGGCGCCCTCTAGAAGAGAAAAAGTCATAAACTAAAAAAAATATAACAATAATGTCATGTTAAGTACCAAATTACAGAATTACAATAAAACGATTTATAGTTTTTGGAATGTTACCTTTTGTTTTAGAAGTCGGTTTCGAGTTTTTAAACTTATTTCGTGAATGTTTATAGAGTTAATATGTTTTACAATACGATTTTAAATTGAAAGCCTAACATCAACATGATTTTTTTCTTTTTAGAATAACTGGAAATAAAAATAAAATTGTCTCAGAGCTACTCAGCTCTCATTCTTCTGAAATTTGGTAAAATATTATGTTTGTCTTATTAATTTTAAATAAATCGAAAAATTAATGTCAGAATATTGTTTAATATTTTCGAAATGAATTTCGGAGACCCCGAATCCGTTTAAAGTGCCTGCTACACAAAGTGGCCAACGAAATGATTAAATAGATTGACTGTTATTAATAATTTATTAGAACAATAGCAATACTATTAATTATTTTACTGTAGTAACAGTGACAGTCCAATTGGTAAGCATATCAAATGACCGCCATGTTTCCTTGAATAATAATCACGTAAATAAGCCTTTTGGTCGTCATTGTGCTAAACGTCAACTTATTTGGTTAACTAAATCTAGTGGTTATATTTTTTACCGACCGCGCCAGAAGGAGGATAATTTTTTCGTATGTTTAATAATGGCGGCTATGTTTAAAATATTTTTTATAAACAATCTACACACAAACTGTATTCAAGTTAGGACTTATATCGCTCCCATATCTATGTTTCCATATCTCCTTTTTAACTCATAGAAAGACAATTAAATAAATTACATAACATTAATTTGAAATACCTACCATACTAATGTCACAATTATTTAAATGCGTAAATTATGACAAGGTTATCTAGTGAGCTTAACTTTTTTTATGTAGCTACGAAAAGTCATAGATATTCTTACAAGGCAGTATTATAACAACCTTATAACTTAGTCGATAGTAACCTACTTGCGTAATGAGTTCCAAATTCGATTCCCGGCAGGACTATACGTTTATGACATAATAGTAGCTCACCCTACTTTTCTTTTAGCTGAATCCAATTTTAAGAATAATCTAACATAAAAACCATTAAGCAATGTGTAATAAGATTTAAGTTAAGACATATAGACGATTTTTGCAATTACTACCTATGTTCGTTCTACCTATAGTTCCTGAGCCCCAATTCTGCTAATTAATAATTGCTTCAATCGACTTTCAACTGTTTCTCGGCAGAATAATTTGACCTTTCCAGTATATACGGCTTGGTGGATTTCAATATATGGGGTGTTATTGGATTCGACGCGATTGGAAGACTGATATAGATTATAGATTTTTATGAAAATACAACTCTCCTCCCCCCAATTTTCAACAGTAGAATTTTGTTCTATTAATGATTACTAGCTGCAAAGAAGATTTATCACTATGACAATACAGTTATAGTTGGTTCTAACTTGAATAGTAACAGTTTATTATTCAAATTAGCAGAATTAGGGCACTGCTTCAAAGACAAACTTCTGGTATTTTCCACGCTCACTTGAGTTTACTAAAAAATAATTTCAATCAAGAGGTATAATATAAGGCACTTTATTATCTACCTTCAAGTGAATTCAAAAATTAATTCAACCACTAGCATAAAACACTTTTGAGTAACTAACTAATAACTAAAATAATCAGTACAGGTTCTATTACAAATAGATCAGCGATAGGCTATTAAATTCACAGTATTTATGTAGATTTTTATTTTAAACTTTTATCGTCGCGGTAGTGACGACTATTTGTCCCAAAGCTTACATTGCCGATCTATTGTTCAAGGGGACCTGGATTTAATCCCAAAGACGTATAAATTTGAATAATATAGGTATTTAAGTTTTTTGTTTATAGTACCCATGACATACACTAGATTGAGAGTTATTAATACCTATTCGTTTATTTAATGTCGGCATCTTTAAAAATAAAAAAATGTCGGCATAAAATACAAAAATCAAGCGAAATTCTTATAGTATCATAGACTATATAGATCATTTATCGCTCATATTCTTACATTTTTTACACTCTGACAGGACTATCTACCTTAGTATCTATAATTATTCACTCAACATATTTACCAGCCATGGGTGAAACACATCAATTACGATAATAAAAACAGTCGGCAAGGTCACGCTCAATCTACTTGAACTTGAACACAATCGGCATCGAATCTGGACCTTTCTAATCTTGCCACAAAAAGTTAAATAACCGCACAAATAAATATAGAGTTCTAATTCTGTTAACGATTCATTTGTGGTTACTATAAAAATAGTTGTTTAAATATTTTTTTCTTCGATCAAACTGGCATCTACTTGATACATTTTATCTATGGTTGAACACGCTGTATGGTTTTCTGAACCCTGCTTATGTAGGTAGTTAGTTTCAGAAATAAATAAGATTCTAAATGATGGTATAGTCAGCCAATTATGAATGTGTTCATTAACAGGCAATATGTTCAAAAATAAAACCTTACAACTGAAAATTCACGCTCTAAAAAGTCTGAAATGTTAGCAAAGTCACGAGCAACAGGTAATCATATATTATATTTTGTAAATGTGCTTAGTAATCCCTTTCATTTGATACCCAACTGGCATCATTATGATTATTAAATATTGCATTTTAATACTGTTATAATTTACTAGACGATGCCCGCGGCTCCGCCCGCGGAAAAGTCGATAAACAAAATATTGATTTTATCCCAAGGGAACCTATAATCGGGATAAAATGTATCCTATGTCCTATTCCTGGATGCAACCTATCTGTGTACCAAGTTTCAGCTTAATCCGTTCAGCGGTTAGACCGTGAAGGAGGGACAAACATCCAAACATCCAAACATCCAAACATCCAAATATCCAAATATCCAAACATCCAAACATCATTACAAACTTTCACATTTATAATATTAGTAGGATTACACGTAAATATCACTTACGATTAAAATTTGCAAATTAAAGACAGGTGTTTAATTTAAAAGACCATTAAAATTAAATTTTATTAGTTATTGAATGAGTTGTAATTCACAAAGCTCTCCGAAGTATCTCTCTTAATGTATGCAAATCCTGTCACATTAGTAGCCGACCGTGAAACATGAAATAAAATACATTAATCATTTAAAATCTTATATCCGATCACATGTTAACACATTATCTATGTCGCAAGTTATTTAAGGGTTCTAAACTTTATATCAAAAGATTCCAAAGATTATTTGTGAATTATCGGCATGGAAAAGATTAAAAAGGCTCATTTTCATTGGAAAGGCTGTTAGGGTAAAAATAAAAACAAAACAACACCTCTTGAAAAATACAATAGTTATTATTGTAAAACAAAAAAATCAAAGAAACGCTATTATTACATAGCTTGTATCGTAGGATAGGCAACGTTTTATCTGTCACGTACGTCTATGCCGCAGTCGGGAATCAAACCCAGAACCATCCACTTGCAACTAGGCTATAGGTCTATAAATAATATATAAGTAGACATACATACGTCCAAAAACATTACCATCTTTCTATTATAGTCGGATTAAAACTAAAAAGAGGCAACTAATTATAGTTTAGTTTGTAATTAATTATACATCCGAAAAAGGTTTTTTTATTGATGGATAAGGATTATTATTGTATTTTAATAATTGTGTTGTAATACCTTGTGAATGGTTATAGTACCCGAGAAATTGGCAATAAGAGTATAGTTCATGCGCGGTTAGATCTTTATTCGCAATGCTTATTAGATACGTGTTGTGAATAAAGATACAAACATACAGTAACACGTGAATGGTAAGGGAAGGTGAATGGATACGAATGAATAGGCTTCTTGTACGTGGTTCATGGCTATCGAAGACTGCACCTCCTAATATCCTAAGGTCATAGCATTAACTCAAAAAGTGACCTACTAATTACGAAAAATATTTTTTTCGCTGCTACAAAATTGTAGTTAATGGAACGAGGTTTTGGATTGTTCTACTAAAATTAGTGTTTAAGAAAAGTTTTAACGTAGGCTTTGATATTATTATAGGAAGCAAAGCAATTTATTTTAGTTTATTGTTGGTCCGTATGGTTGACTATAACGCGAAAACCACAAGAACGATCAAATTAAATGTGTCTGTGTAAAACATTTGTTTAGCTTATAACGAGGCTTTATCTAGATTTCTAATGTATTCCAATGTATTGTATTAATTCTTATACTTATAAAGAATCTTAATTGTGCCGAAAAATGGTTTTGTTCCCGCGGGAACAGATAAAATGTTTATTGTAGCGAAGCAAGATACAAATGTGTAAATAAACATAACATATCTAAACATTCGCAACGTTATACGGCCTTACTAAACCAACACGAGATCCGCGAGTCACATATCTAGGTTACTATGGCCATTCATAAAAACACATACGGTGTTATTAAAAACGCAATATCCCGCCTCGGCAGATGGAATAGGGTTGCCACAAAAGTATCGCTACTGGCAAAAAATATCAGCAAATTATTTATCATTAATTGGATATATAGTTATGCAACAATTCCTTAAGTTATTTTATGTAATTTTTAATTATGTAATAAAAAATTGTTATAACTATAATAACCGGTTTGTAAATGGTTCAGTGACCAGTGTAAATGACAAAGTTATACCAAACATTTATGTTTACTTTGAAAAATAAATTAGCGGCATATACTTATTTAAAAGAAACTAATTTTAGC
>LGAG01001871.1:2742-13400 GCA_001278395.1 Lerema accius
ATTTTTTACTTTTTAGTTTACTTTTGAAGTCGGTTTTTGTTTTTTTCTTAAAATTAATTTTTATTTTTTGCGTCGTGATATAAAAGGTAAACAATCTTGGCACAACTTTTATTTATTTCATTAATTTAAAAAATATTTAGAAGTATACATAAATTTATTTTAACATTAAATTATTGTTTATTTTTTAGTTTTTGAAATCTGTGTCTGTCTTATTTTTAAATCGATAATTACAATAACAAGACAGTGTAAGAGTGTTTACCTTTTATATCACGACGAAAAAAACGAGGTATACAAAACACCAAGTCACCAATTTTAAAACACATAGTGTCATCGATTATAAGTTTAAATCAAATACTCATATCAATTCAAATTTATTTTAGGTAATATTAAAATATGTCGCTAGTAAGAATCCCATATTACCATCAAGTAGCCAAGCCAACATTGTATAATGCTTCCTCTCAAATTTTCTCTTACGTTATTTATGTTTCTGTCCTTTTTTACTGTCACTTTTTCATTTTATCCACTTTAAAGTCACAACGACGGTAAAGAAGTTTCAACTTTAAATATAATGACATAATAAAAATCTAAAGAAAGAAAAGTTTACTTACTTCCTTGATGGTGGTGATCGGGACACGATAGTCGTATGCTGCGCTGCGACCGGCCGCGGTTCTGCCCTGCTGCCACCATGACGAAACGACAAGACTTGCTCTCAGTATCCTGCACGCGTGAACCTGGTATGTTTGAGTGAAAAATAAGTTAATTGAGTCCAAGAATCAGAGCGTAGGATTCATTTTTGAAATTCAATTAAAAAGAAGCATAAAATAAAAATCATCATACTTAATAAAAATGTTGATTGACTGACAGACACGCTACAGCCTAAACGGATAGACCTAGAAGCATGAAACTTGGCACAGAGGTTCCTTCTAGAGTGTAGGGGAGCACTAAGAACGGATTTTTGGAAATTCCCACTTTAAGGGGGGGAAATAGGGGATGAAAGTTTGTATGAAAATTAAAAAAAAATTAAAGCAAGCAGTTTGCAAATGAGTATTTAGGTTTTCGATACTAAAATAAGAAGTGCGGATTTTAAAAAAATTTGGAAATTAACCCATAAGGGGTTAAATAAGGGATGTAAGTTTGTATGAAAATTAACCAAATTTTAAAGCTAGCAGTTTGCAAATTCGTATTTGAGTTTATAGTTGAAAGGGATAAAAAACCCAATACAACATTTTTCTTAAATCAAGCCTTAAGGGGGTAAATATCACCCCAAAACTATAATTTCCGCAAGCAAAGCTGCGGGCAACAGCTCGTAATATTTATAAATCATTATATTAATGTAAAATGTAGGACAAATTAAGAGAATATTTTTGAGGTCGATTGAAAAAACTATTCTATTACAATTTGGTATGTAGTCACAACTAGGTGGCATTTACTTTATTAATTAATAAAATGGATTGATTATTTGTCTCCTTATTACGTAATTCACACAGTTTTTCTAGTAACCGGAGACAATCTACTAGTAAATAATGATTAACAATAGGTATACTAATTAATTACATCTTGGAAGTCACGCAGAAAATTTCTTCTTTCTTCTTTATTTCTTCTGTTGAGATTTTTTAATCGCGCAAAGATCGATCACACCTCGTACCTTAATTAGTTTAAATAATCAAGGTAAAAAGTGCAATTAACCTTCATGCGAAGACTTTCTTCTCTCTTCTTATTTTCTTGAGTCAGAATTACTTTTGTGAGTGTGAAAGTAATAATAATAAAGATAAGTAAACAATATTTTTTATTTAATGCAATAATTAAAAGAAACTGCAAATGATCAAAAATATACATTGTAGTTCAATAACATAAAACAACGCTTACTCTTACTTCTCTTTGGTATTGTTTGCTGCTTAGGAGACGGAAGTGCTGCGCTGCGAGCTACCGTAGCGCTGCACTGCTGCTATCGTGATGATGCGACGCGGCTTATGGAGTCTACAGTCCATATTCCGTGGACAGGATAATCGGGTAAACCTGGAATATTCAGAAATAATTATTCAATAGAGCCCTCGAATGTTGTATTTAGCAACAAACATTCTTGTAACAGTGGAGGCATTAATGTAATTTTCCATACTTTCTGCTAAAATGCCACCGAAAACTAATGAAGTAAAGTAAAAACATGAAAAAGTAAAAGTAAACACACAAGTAAAAGTAAATACATGAATAGTAAAGGGAAGGTATTAATCATAATTTAACACATTCTTTAAAGTCATTATACTACTACAGTCTTTTGAAAATGACCTCTTCCTAAACTTTGTACATGCCTTTAAATACCTGAAGAACATTACTTTTTATAACTGACTAAATTACACCGATTTACCATCTTCTCATTACGTAACTCGAAGTGTGTTTGATCGACGTCTTCTATATTAATCACCGCTGACGACGCGTGCTTAACGATCTGGTTGTAAGTGACTGGCAATTTTATGATTAAAAATGTGTCAATCAGTTACAACTCAAACGGCAAGCACAAGAAATCTTCATTCTTCTTCTGTTAAGATGTTCTATGACAGTGTTCTGTGATGATAGTTGGATTACCTAAGTGCATAAGAAGTCAAAATTACCCAATTACAAGGAAAAAACAACCAAACTTCGTGCAATAATTTTCTTCTTTCTTCCAATTTCTTCAGTCTTGGGATTCTCGAGTAGAAGTGATGACTTTGTGCACGCTAAGATCTAGAAGTAATGGATTGATATTTTTGATGAAATTACAAAAGTAGCAATCCATTACAACTAGAAACTTAAGCACACGTTATCTTCTTTCTTCTTAATTTGTAGACATACCTTTCTTTCCGGTTGTAGAAATTTAGATACCTAAGACGCAATCCAACTGAGATGTTGACTGTGTTGAAAAAATTTTACTGTGAAGAAATGTTAAACTTTTGCCTTCTTCAAACCACCTATTCCAATTCACCAAAGACTAAGTTTCAGGGTTTTATATTGTAAAATATCACTACGCTAACATATTTATCTTATTGGAGCGATATAAAAAACAAATCTTACAAAACTTGCTGTTGACTAAAAATAATAATAAACATTTTGTTACTTCATGTTTTTATATACCGTTTTAAACATTCTGCAGACATAGTCAATATCCCAACCGTATTGGATTTTGTTATAAGTGGAAATCATATTTATTGTGCATTAGATTCAAGTGCACAATAACAACGACGGTAAAGAAATTTCAACTTTAAATATAATGACATAATAAAAATCTAAAGAAAGAAAAGTTTACTTACTTCCTTGATGGTGGTGATCGGGAGACGATAGTCGTAAGCTGCGCTGCGACCGGCCGCGGTTCTGCCCTGCTGTCACCATGACGAAACGACAAGACTTGCTACACATTTTCTTAATATCCTGCACGCGTGAACCTGGTATGTTTGGATGAAAATAACTAAATTAAGTCTTAAAATCAGAGCATAGATTACGTTTGAAATTTAGTTAAAAAAGATAAAATAAAAAATTTGAATTATGAAACCAACTTGAAAAAAGGCGTTCAAAAATGGATTAGGGACATACAATTTCTTTAAAAATCGGTGGCATTACAGTCGCAGTAAAACCACAATTGTATGAAAGTTTTGTAGTTTCTTTATCATTAATGAAGAACGTAGGATAAATTGATAAAATATTTTTTGAAGTCGGTTAAAATTAAACTTTTCTATTACTATTTGGTATGTAATCACAATTTGGTAGCATTTAATTTTATAATTGATAAAATGCATTAATTATTATTTGTCTCTCTATTTCGTAATTCTGACAGATTTTCTATTAACCGGAGACAATCTACTAGTAGGTAAATGATTGGCAATTTTGTGATTAACAATGTACTAATTAATTACAACTTAGGAGAAAACTGCAAGTGAATAAAAAAATGCATTTAAACATTATCTCAAACCTGATTTAAGTAAAATAGTACTTAAGATAGAACATCGCTTTCACTTCTCCTCGGTGATGTTTGCTGCTCGGGAGACGGAAGTGCTGCGCTGCGACCGACGACCGGGGCGCTGCAGGCTGCAGTGCTGCTATCGCGATGATGCGACGCGGCTTATGGAGCCTACAGTCCATATTCCGTGGGTGGACAGGATAACTGGGTAAACCTGGAATATTCGGAAATAATTATTCAATGGAGTCCTGGAATGTTTTATTTATCAGCTACATTCTTGTAACAGTGGAGGCATTAATGTAATCTTCCATACTTTCTGCTAAAATGCCACCGAAAACGAATGAAGTAAAGTAAAAACATGAAAAAGTAAAAGTAAACACACAAGTAAAAGTAAATACATGAATAGTAAAGGGAAGGTACCTATTAATCATAATTTAACACATTCTTTAAAGTCATTATACTACTACTCAGTCTTTTGAAAATGACCTCTTCCTAAACTTTGTACATGCCTTTAAATACCTGAAGAACATTACTTTTTATAACTGACCAAAATACACCGATTTACCATCTTCTCATTACGTAACTCGAAGTGTGTTTGATCGACGTCTTCTATATTAATCACCGCTGATGACGCGTGCTTAACGATCTGGTTGTAAGTGACTGGCAATTTTATGATTAAAAATATGTCAATCAGTTACAACATTGACAGCAAGCACAAGAATTCTTTACTCTTTTTCTGTCAAAATGTTCTATGGCTCAGTTCTGTGATAACTTTATGCGAACAAAGATCTAGTTGGACTTAAGCGCATTACTACTTAGTCAAAATTAATTTGGTCGTCCTATGTCTTTTCATTTCCTTGAGTAATTTTTGTTTTGGAATTAGTTTATAGACAGATCACTTGAGTACGTTACGATGTACTTAGTTTTCTCAAATCTTGTGTAGTTACAAAAAAAATAAAAAATAAACGCTCACGCCCCTTATTGGTGGTTACTGACGCACAGGAGACTGAGCTACAACCTCAGTCCGGTAGTCCATTCTGATGACATGACATTGTAGTGGAGCGGCGGCGGCGCAGCGATATGTGGAACACTCGTAGGCAAGCCTGGATAGTTCAGAGGAAAGGCTTTGCTTTATTAAGGAAATAGAAATTAAAATATTAATTATGTTAAGATAAGAACATAATAAAAAGTCTTACCCTCCTCCTCGGAGCCGCTCGGAAGACGGAAGCTGTAGTGTGCTGCGGCACACTACAGTGCTGTATTGCAGCAACCACGACGCAACACGAAGCAGACAGGTGAACCTGGAATATTCGAATAAAAAAACGTTGAATGGAATCCAAGCACAAGGACACAACCACTATAATGTTTATAATAAATTATATTAGGGAGGTGGAGGGAGGGTACATAAAAACGTTACGGCACATTACATAGGATGGAGGACTCAAAAATTCAAAAATTGCGTTACGTAACACATAAACGCTCCCTATGATAGATAAAAGAAGGACTTTTCTTATATTTTCGAAATGACCGTCAATCTATCCTCGCCTACCTCCAAGACCATTCCTAATTTTCTAATTTTACATGTGCAATGTGTAAGGTATCACTCTTATTGTTATTCATATATATCGTTAAATATGTAATTGAAAAATATTATGAGCCTGCAGGGAAAGTCTATTTGGAAATAAAAGTACCTAATTAGGCAACTACGGAACCTATATTTTACGTGGCATTTGCACTTGGCATTTCTTTCACTCCCTCTACGAGTTTAATTACAAACTTCTATTAAATTACAAGCTACTACACACCAGTTAAAAATTTGTATACTTACTAACATCTCTCAGTGTGAGTTGCGAATCACCAGGCTTACAGATCTTGATCATGTTATTTCCGATGGCTTTTCCAAAACGACGACGTCGAGAATCGAGTTAGCGCCCAGTCTGTTCGCTCCATGGCAGTTGCTGACTGCTTCGCCCGCAGAGTGGAGGCCAGGCACTGGGGTGTCGCAGCCTTGATTATTCACAAGCACCTGAAAAATAAATTACCAGGGTACATGTTACAATTCTTGCACACCACGTTTTTCGGACGAGCTGACGGCGCGTACCTATTGATACAAATCAAATACATTAGTGTACGTGCCGCTTGGAATAATTACTATTAATATAAAAAAAATAATACAATGTAATCACCAGGGTTCCTCAGCAATTAATATAAAACTACTTAAGTTTTCATCTTTCCTTATTATTCAAAATTAATAAAAAAAAAACACGGATTTTAACTTATACCTACTACCGATCAGCGACACAACAAGTTCGTTTCGCTGTTTCTTTCCCCTGATTCCTGGTGCCGCCACCAAAAGCACGTTGGTAGATCTTTCCTTCCGCAGTCCGTGAAAAGGGCATTCCCATGTTTTCAAGCTCCGTGACACAGATAGGTGAGATAGATGAAAAAATGAATCCGAAACAGAAAGAAAAAAATACGATAAAACACTATAAAACCTCAAATATTGTATATGGAAGTAAATAAATTACACGTGTAAGATACTTTTTAGGGTTCCGTACCTAAAAGGTAAAAACGGCCTACGCTGTCAGTCCGTCTGTCTACCGCTCGGTTCGTCTGTCCATCTGTCCGTCTGTCCGTCCGACGGTCTGTCCGTCTGTCCGTCCGACGGTCTGTCCGTCTGTCCGTCCGACGGTCTGTCCGTCTGTCCGTCCGACGGTCTGTCCATCTGTCTATCTGTCTGTCAGCGAGCCATAAAAATAATTTAATCTCTGTGTTTAATCTATAAACATATTTATCATTGTAAGTACATATTTCATAATTTAATTTTAATTAATAAATACATTCTTCCAAGTTCTTTATAAATATTATTTCTTCTTTCTTCTTGTGTCTTCAATTACCAAAACAAAATATTCCAAGGCGCGAATGGTAACAAAGATACGTTCGTGCCAAGGGAATATTTAAGCCCGGTAACATGAATTCTTCTTGATCTTATTGTGTCGTAAATTGACCCAAACAAAATAATAATGCAAGTGAGTTATTTATTTTTTAATACTTGTCATAAGAAGTTACTCTTTGAAAAACAACTAATTTTCTATAAACCTAAGAATTCGATAAAATGTATAGTGTGACGTACTGAATTATGGTGGAATTTCAATCAAAGCAAATCAATATTTCCTGTAGTTATAATATTAAATATTGATTTAAATACATTATTTAAAGCTACCATACGCGGGCAATCCTAAAAACCTAATGATAACAGAACCGGGGGATACAGTTTGGCATTATAGTTTCGAATCTATCAAGTAGGTAATATTCAAATTTAAATTATACCAGTGGATAAATAAAGTATCAAAGAATGAAAGGAAATGAAGAAGGTAAAAGGAAAAGCGCTGCTATTTTGAGGTTAATTTTTACGACGTAAATAACACATAAATATAGGTACATAAATTATAAATATTTTATAAAAGAAATAAATTACGTAACGCAATTTGAGGGAGGGAGTTACATAGATTAGATCGAACAACACGCATTTTAACATTGTTTTGTTTTTACTAAAAAATTCAGGAATAATAATTATTGTAACTCGGCAAAATCGCAACTTTTTTAGATAAAAATTATCATTGTGTGTTACCTAACGTTAACAGGGTACAGAAAAACGTTACGGCGCGTTACATGCGAGAGAGGGAAGTTAAAAATCTTCAAATATTGCATTACGTAATACTTGAACGTTCCCATAATACAAATGCCTATCAAGTCACCGGCAAGCTTCCCGAAATTGTACGCTTAAGGAAATCACAAGTCACTCTTTATCGCTCAAGGGATTTGCGGCTCCTGATAGGATGAAAATACCTACCTAATCTTTCTACACATACTAGTATAAGAAATTCTTTTACATTTACTTTATTACAAACCTCGCATACTGTATACACTTGACACTTAATGGCTGGACCGATTTGCAAGCAGAAAACCGAGCTAAAGTTCACTACACAAACGACCAATAATTAATTACCTATACTACTATGAACTAAATAACACTTACCACTCTAAAACAATATTAAACTTTTCACAACTAAGTATTATGTAATTAAACACTGAATTCTACGACACAATTTAATCGCTTATGGACAATAGAATAATATCATGCCTGACTCGCATGCATAGAACTCTGAACGAGCGGTTATACCCACATTTAACGTTGTCAAAAAAAATATACTACTACCCCAGTTTGCTTAGCGCTTGTATACTTCGTTTTTTTCGTCGTGATTTAAAGGGTACAATCTTGCCACAACTTTTATTATTTCATTAATTTATCTCATTAATAAAATACTCGATCCAAAATGGCGGCGATTTCGCGTTAAGCCGCGTGCGATTTTTTCACGTGATCGCATAATGTAATAATTATTACCTCAATCCTTTAATTTTAAATGTAGACTATAAATTTGAAACCGAAATACCAAACTGTACCTATTCTCCGCTTTTATTATCATTAGGTTTTTAGGCTTGCCCCCGTATGATAGCAAATTTAAAGTCGTATTGACGTCAATAAAATTCGGACACACATTAAATTGTACACACACCGAACACACAAAAAGCAATATTGGTTACAGTAAGTTCAAAAACTCCTAACCCGGCTAAAAAAAATACACTTCAATTAGTCTGCAACGCAAGCAAAATCACGAGCCACATTATTAATATAATTAAGATTTTGAAATTTTCGAATAATCCCTTTTAATTTCACACCCAACATAGCATCTTTAATAAATGTATTTCTTGGTTATGTTAAACCATGTATCGTCTAGTGACCGCCATGTTAATTCAAAGACACGTTACTTAACCTATACCAGCGGACAAATAAGATAAAAATACGCATAAAAAACACCTCATTTATCATGTTTAAAAGTTACTATTGACGCGGCATTACAGAAATAGTACAAGAGCGTAGTCTAAGAGCATAATCATACTGGTCTAGACTTACCTAGAACCTGAACGGTGTAATGGTCGATGATTCTTCACGCGACTTACGTTCTCCTGCTTGGCCTCTCCTCTAAACTAACTAGACCTAATTAACACGTACAGACTTATATACGACCATCGATATAGTAGACTGTATAAAGTAATGGAAAGTTCCAGGATGGTGGAACATCAGAGGCGAGGACTTACTCAGGAACATCTGGTCTGCTTGGTAGCCAGATCCACACTCCGTGACCGTGGACGCGGTTCAACCGTTATATAAAAACATGAAAAAACAGTTGAGGGTAGGTTTGAAATTATGCCTATGTGGCGCTAACAAGCACTTAGGGCGGTGACACCAATAATGGACACACTGCCAGTAATAAAAACAAAATCGGTATTGATTGCATTAATAACCGGATATAGAAATATTTCTTAAATACTTGCACTAAACCGTCAAAAATAGACCTTTGACGAAATTAGGTATGTGTTTTGTTGTAGGAATTATTACAAGAGAATTTCAATTTCAAAATTATTGAATTGTGTTGTGTCATACCTGCAAGTTATATTGTTTTATGAATACTCGAGCGTATTAACAAAGTAATTCAAGTAAAAAATGATGTTACAATTAATTCACATTAACTTTCTTTTAAACGATTTGTCAATGACTGGTACCGAAATTTGACAAAAATCCAGTAATAGGCATTTAATTCTGTGTTTAACATTATTTAGTTACTTAAGTTATTATAATATCAGGTTATTGATTTAAATTAATAGAAAATATCGATGACAAAATATTACCCATCAATTAAGCCCGGTTTCCACAGCGTAGGAGTGAATACATAACTGACTGTTTTAACTTGAACACGTGGACATCATACCTTGTACTTTGTGTTCCAGAAAAAGTGTCCATCATTGGATCTGCCGTGTTCATGATTGGTGCTTCAGGTACTTTGACTTTAACAACATTTTACCCGAGGGTTATGATTTTGACCGATATGTATGTATGTATGTATGTATGTATGTATGTATGTTCATCAGTCTGTTCCCTCCTAACTCCTAAACTACGGTTTAAATTTAATAGTTGGGGTTTCATTACAAGCGTTTCATTAGTCCGCTCGTTATTTATTAGTCCAGTCAAATTATCATTTTAAGTAGGAATAATTCGCATAGAGCTGAAAATTGATACAGATGTAAAATACGTCATTACAAATAAAATGTCAAAAGTCACAATCGATCCCATGTATACTTTTTTTTATACAACGTCAAAACCAAAATAATTGGTCAAGTGCGAGTCGGACTCGCGCATGAAGGGTTCCGTGATTATCATCGTCATATTTATAAATACGTCCTTTTTACTTGTATATTAAGATCGAGAAAATAAATTGCTTAAAAATTACGTTTGTTGTATGGGAGCCCCCTTTAATATTTACTTTATTTTTTTTTAATAATTTATTTTGAAAGATAACGTACAACTATATATTCTGTGAAAGTTTTAAACGTCTATCTGGTGTCGTTATTAATATTGAGCAAAAAATACGAAAAAATACATGTTTATTGTATGGCGACCCCCTTAATATTCTGTTTTATTTTTTATTTTTAGTATTTGTTGTTATAGCGGCAACGGATATACATAATTTGTGAAAATTTCAGCTTTCTAGCTATCACCGTTTTTGAGATAGAGCCTGGTGAGAGACAGACAGACAAACAGGCAGACAGACAGCGGAGGCTTAGTAATAGGGTCCCCCCCGATGGGTTCCCGCCTTGTCGTGGCGGGGGGGCT
>LGAG01001871.1:13728-26727 GCA_001278395.1 Lerema accius
TGAAACCGGAATTATTATCGTAAAAATAGGTCAGACAAAAGTTGTAGATCATACAATTCTCTACAATAATTTGTTCTATTATTATTTTATCGTACAAAGTACGTACGACGATATCTCGAGAACGGTGATTCGTACGAAATAAGATTATAGCACAATATTGTTGTAGAAAATTATATTATGATCAACAACTTTTGTCTAACGTCATATTCCTTTTTATAAAAATATAATCCTCAACTTTGTATGATCAAAGGAAATATTATTTTTCAACAGATCTTCAAATATGTATTGTGTAGGTATTAAACCGTCCATAACTGGAGCCATTACCATACCAGTTAAAATCAAATACCCTCTGTTGTTGATTAAGTAAAAATATCGCCGCCCCCACGGAATAAGATGACAAGTCTGAAAATGCAACTTTTTAAGACAGTCAAAAACTGAATTTTAAACAAAACTAAAAAAATTGTAGACCTAAAATTACAGTATTTATGTAGCTTGAAAGCTGTTGTTATACTGAATTATATTTAAATGTTTATAATGTAGTGAAAATGAATATTCAGTCCTTTTTTTTAAGATTTTTGTAATTTTTTATCTGTTAATTATATCTGTGGGTATAATTTTGGATTGAGACGATAGATTCAATACTGCATCCTCCAATACTGCATCCTCTAATACCTTCTGTATCCTCCAATTTTGTTATTAAGTTTTTAGGATAGCCAATTGCCAGTATAGCAAATTTAAAGACGGACAATGGAGAATGTTAAAGATTTTTAAATTATAACCTGTCCTTATTCTCTGTCTAAAAAAATGGTGAACAAAATATTTCGATACATCAATTAGTTTTCGAATTATAAGCAATTCCTTGCGTCGCGGGCGCGTACTCGCCGCGTTTACCCGTGTGACGTCACACAACAACACTCGCTCAGTACGGTCTCGGCTATTGGTTCGCACGCAATCTCAGTACCGTGCTGACTTACGTTACACTAGAAATTATAAATACTTTCAAAAATGTCCAATTCAAATACTAGAAAATCATATTGTAGTGCCTTAATGTACAAATGCAACAACCAATGCTCTTGAATAGCTTTTTCACGTTCCAATGGACATCAAAATGCAAAAGAAATGGATGTAAGCTGTAAAGAGATTATAATCCATTTGTAGATAATAGCACAGTTTATTGCTGTAAAGACCATTTTGACAAATATTGGGTCTACAAGACGTCATCCATTTATGCTTACGTTACAACACTGTCAATATCAGATTCGTTACAATGCGAAACAGGAGCAAATACCTATAAGAAACTAATTTCAGGTACTCTGTGTAATGGAGCTACGAGTATATCGCCCCTTCCAGGATGAAACGTCGTAAAAGCCATTTTGGCCAAAATCAGTTTTTAACGGTTTCTTTATCAGAATCGCGCGCTCTATCGATCTGTATATTTAAAATGTTCAAATTCGCAAAATAAATGTCTTTTACAACACATTCAAGTCACCCTCTACACCCAGTTTTCTGTTTATAAAATGTCTTAATGAGCAATTTTTTTAAATATTTTTTCAAATTAATGTAGTAAAAAACATATTTTTTATTTCATGGTTTATACAACAAAATATGACATAGTACTTGAAAATTATACTATTGAAAATTTTGTAGTAAAAGCCACGATACTAACAAATATGGCTTTTACGACATTTTTTGAAATAACAATTTATAAATGAAGGGTGCCAATTTGCGTCGTAAAATCCACGATTTTGAATAATAATGGTTTCTACGACCATTTTGTTCTTATGAAACTATTGAAAAGTAATGCTAATTTTGGTCTTAACACAATTATCTAATTACAATTATTTAAGTTGACGTGTCATAATCACGGAATATCCACGGAAATTACAATAAAATATAAAACGTAAAATGCAAAATAATCCCAAACGTCAATGTCAACTCTATTTCCATAGCTTACGGCTCATTTTCTATGGATCGCATTATGGTACACATCCTTTTAATGCTTTTGAGTGTTTTGAACAAAATAGCTCGAGATCTGTGGAATGTTTTTAGAACTTTTACTATGAGTATTAAGCAAATTTTTCAAGAGTAGCTATATTTCGATGTAACGCCCAACTTCTTCTATGACAATGATTCTCAATTATAGTAGATAAAAGAGGTAGCAACACAAAAAAATATACCGCCTGTGACAACGGGCGATATAATTTGCAGGATAATGCGCCTGTTGAATTATAAAAATACTACCAAAACAGAAATAAGCAACAGAAAAAAAAACAGTTCTTTAATAATCATTTTTCATGTCCTCGTTATTGTTATAATTATGTTGAAAAGAGCTGTTAGATTTAATTTTTGTAGCACATAAAATTTTGATAAATTTTTTTGAGACTTGATATATTTTGTCTCTGTGTACCTTCTTCATCTTCCAAAATCTAGATGACCATGGAAGTTGAGCGTTTTATTTAAATAAGTCTCGAAAAATTTACTGAATAGTAATGGGAGGTAAAAGTGCAACGGATCAAGTAGTACAAGTCAAGATGACATTAAGAAGAGTTGATTGTTTTAAGGGACTGTTAAACGCTTACCTGTTTTTGCATAGTTTGGAACTGTTTGTTTTATTTTGATAACTGTATTACTGATTGTCAGAAAAAGTAATAATAACACAATAACAATAATACTTTTAAATTATTAAAAACTACATACATCAAGAAAAACTGTTTTTTTAAGAGATTATTGTTAAATTATTACCTATTTTTGGAATATTTTAAGGTTGTGTTGATCTTATTTTTTGATTTTATGAGTTTGTCAGAAGAAGGACTTAATATTAGTTTTAAATAATGAAAAACATTGGAATAATGTGATTTTAGTCATAAATACGTGCTGCATTTATTACAATAAGTTCACTTTCCTCCTAATACAATTGTCTTTTAATTCAAAAATTCTCTCGATAAAACAATGTATAAAGTCTTATACAACTTAATAAAAAAAAGGTTACAGTTGCCAAGCCCAAAAAAAATGTTGTAGAAGCCATTTACAACTTGTTTTTTTGTAGTAAAAGCCATGCTATCTCTGGAACCAATGAACGTAGGTTATTTTGAGTTTCAATGTAGTAAACTACCCGAAAACCTAAGTTTAATGAGTTATAGTAGTTTATTATAAATTAAGCGAATCAAAAAATATACAGGAAACAAACTTTACCATTTTTGTTTTTTGGCCGTACTGAAAAATGACCTTTTGGCTTTTACTACGTTTCATCCTGGAAGGGGCGATATTATAATATTATTATTACAATATTTTGTGGTTTGCATTTATTTAGTACCTACCAACATAATTATACAATAAACATAAAATAAGGTCAGAGGTTTGAAACCTTTGGTGTCATAACTTTGAAGTTTTTCATTAACTTCATATACATACATAGATCTTGAAAACTAAGGAACTACATATTTTGCGTTATATTAAACATTAATATTATAAAGCTGAAGAGTTTGTTTGTTTGTTTGAACGCGCTAATCTCAGGAACTACTGGACCGATTTGAAAAATTCTTTTAGTGTAAGATAGTCCATTTATCGAGGACACTTATAGGCTATATAACATCACGCTAGGATGAATAGGAGACAAGCAGCAAAAAAAATTGTTTCAGAAACGGGAAAATTACGCGGGGGAGCCGCCGGCGACTTCTAATTAAATATAAATATAGTATATAGCCTACGGCACTTTTAAATTTGAGACGAATCCAATGACACCTAACTTGTTGAAATCCGTTTAGCAGTTTGGGGTGTAGGGGGTGCCAAAGAAATAGACATACATACATAAATATACATACATAGACATACACAAATTTTATATACCTAATCTCGAAAAACATTATAATCCTTACACCGTAGGGTAAAAATACTATACAAGCGACCTAACTACTATGCTCGCGAAGCGGGGCGTTGTAGGATGACGTCACACTCAATCACGTGTCTGTTAGCGGGACTCGATATTTTTTGGAAGTTCAAATGCCTGCATGCATCGGGTTATGTTTTCTGTTATCCTGCGGTAACAAAAACGTTCTCTTAAACCAAAACGTTTTCTAGATTTTAGGGCTCTTCATAATCTTCATATAAGCAAGAAACATGACAAGTTGTTGCCTGTGAAATGATTTAAAGAAATGACTACTAATTAGGTACTAATACTAATTAGATAGAAGTTTGTTTCTGGTACAACGAAATTAAATAATTATTTATAGTATTGCGCCATCTGTTACAAAATACAAGAAGCCTATTTCAAAAGCAAAATACTTTACGTGATTCTAAGATGTTATGTTGTCTCCTCAACAGATGGCGCTGTTACAGTATTGAATAAGTATACCTCGTTTTACTACTAATTAGGTACTAATACTAATTAGATAGAAGTTTGTTTCTGGTACAACGAAATTAAATAATTATTTATAGTTATTGCGCCATCTGTTACAAAATACAAGAAGCCTATTTCAAAAGCAAATAACTTTACGTAACTCTAAGATGTTATGTTGTCTACTCAACAGATGGCGCTGTTACTGTATTGAATAAGTATACCTCGTTTTTTTCGTCGTGATAATTATAAAAGGTAAATAATCTTACACTGTCTTTTTGTTGTAATTATCGATTTAAAAATAAGACAAACACAAATTAAAAAAAACTAAAGAATAAACAATAATTTAATGTTAAAATAAATTTCTGTATACATCTAAATATTTTTTTAAATTAATGAAATAAATAAAAGTTGTGCCAAGATTGTTTACCTTATATGTATAACACGACGAAAAAAACGAGGTATACGTAGTGTAGATAGTACCTACTTTAAGGGAGAAGGTAGGTACTTCATCGTGTTTTTAACTAACTTAAAAAAGGAGGTTATCAATTCTACCACGTTATGTATGTAATATTATGGAAACTAGGAAATTTTCACATAGGATTATCTAGAAGGGCTTTCTAAACAAAATTTATCATAGATGTATATTGTATGTTGTATGTATATTTGTTTGTCTGAGAGTTGCTGCGAAACTATCGGATTTGGACCATTCTTTTTTATTCAACTAGTATTGTTAAGGTTTGGTTAGGTTCGTTAGCATGCTGGCTTAGTTTTGGAAAAAGAAGGGACCCTGCGGGATCGGGGTCCCGTCGCCATTTGTTACGGATGGTTGTAGTCAGAATAAAATTTGTGGTAGGATTATTATAATTTCAGGTGTAAAAAGCAGGGGGGAGAGGGGCCGTAGGCCCCCGTAAAGGGAGGCCTGCGAGGGGCGAAACCCACCGCCCATTTAAGAGTTACAGTTACGAAACAGGCATTGGGCTTGATTAGGATAGTTAAGTTGCTGGTTTTATTCACGAAAAAGGAGGGACCCCGCTGATGCGGGGTGCCGGCGACATTTGTGACGGATGGTTCTTATTGGAATAAAATTCTCCATAATAACTTTTATGTACTTTTTTACTGTTACAAAATTAAACTTTACTTTAGCTATCATCCTATTCATTTTGTTAACCGCTTTTATTATTTTTGAGTCCAATTTTAACCTATTTTGTCGCCGCGTTCAATACATGCCATAATGAATTAATGTTAAAATTATAATTAAGTAAAAAGAAATAAACCCACTCCAAGAAAGTTAACTACAAAGTACGAAATAACGGATTAGGGACATAGAATTTCTTTTGAGGTCGGTGGCAATTAATAGTTAGGTATCGTAGTTAAACCACACCGACCATATCAAATTGAATGTAATGTGAAATATTTAAGGTTTTGAGCATAGCCTGCTTGGTTACTGAAAATTGTGGCGTCTGTTATATCCACAATAAAGTCGTACGATAACGGGTCGAAAAGAATATAATTATATTATGTAAGAATACTAAAAGACCAGGCAGACGTTGTTCTACATAGATGCACTTTTATTTTCGTGAAAGCCCATCATATCGGTCAACTTTAGCTAACACGACGTTTCAATAACTCTAATAGTTTGGCTGGTCCCTTGAAGTATCTCGACATCAGCACCACCTGCCGGGGCCAATTATGGCTCGAAAGCATACTCGGTCTGTCTAAAATACCTCTTAATTTTTTTATTGAAATTGATCCAACCTTTTAGGAGTTTATTGTCACACGTACGTTGTGTTTTTATATTAAGCTTGTTCAATAACCTAACTTTTAATATCTTATTGAGAAGCTGGAGAGTTAGAATATTGAAAATAAAGACCCAAACTTATCAATAATTGACCGAATCACATAATTGCATCTTAACAGCGGTAACAGATTCTGTTACAGCCAGATAAGCGTATTTATTAAAAATCTACCCTCAACAATTTTTATACGTTGTCGGTTGCACCAAGCCGACTTTCACGCTAGTCTGAATCTGGTTACCAGGCAGGCAAATCGCTTGCTCTGTGAGACCATCCGGGACGATGGTAAGTGGAATTTTCCACTGCTTGTGACGCTCTTCATCATACAGTCCACTAGGTATTTATATCTAAGTATAGGTATCAAAAGTCGTGTAACTATGTGTTCGGTATTTTGTATAATCGGTGCAACTATTCGAACTGGCAATATTTTCACGATTTACAAATGTTGTGCATTAATTTGTTTTCTACCTCTTTATTTTTCGTCAGCTTCTATCGGAGATAGGTACTAGTCGGAAACGCAGCCGAACCGTTTAGTCAGATTGTGTAGAAATTATTCGTACTGTTTGCTGTTTGTTTGCAAGTGCTCAGTTTAGGTTAAGTGTGTCTGCAATTCCTTATCTTCGACATCCTACGTGAAGTTGGAAGACAATTTGACGAGGAAGTAACCCCCCATCTTAGCGCCGAGTTCGCAGAAGCCACGCTACGGAATTAAGGTTGGTGGATTCCCCTTTTTGGTTCATGTATTTTTGATAATAATTTAACGCTTGGACATTAATTACACCAGATGTCAATTTGGTGATGTTATCTTAAATTGTGAGCGCACTAACGTAGTAAAACTTACGACATGATGACGCCAGTTTTGTAATAATATTTATTACAAACGCATTTATTTTATATCTAGGCTTCACCGCTTCCTTAGTGCCATAATTGATACGTTAGCTACGATACTACAAAAATTGATTTCATGTTTAGGGCGATAAATAATGGCGTTGTCGCAAACAAAATTCTGTGCATGGTAATAATGCGAATTAATATTGAGAGTCCATAATTGTATCTATTGTTTGACATAAATAGTTACGACTGAATTTCGATCACCCAGTGCGTCTTATCTAAGCCTCTTAAATCTATCTAATCCTATAATACCTACAAAAAGTCCTGACTCAAGAAATTAGCGAAGAATGAAAAAAACCTGTGCATAAGTTAATTGTTCTTATTGATTGTGTAATAATGCCATGTTTAACAACTATACTCGGTCCAATAACAATAAGATCTTATTGCACATAAATTCAACGTAATAGGTAATAATAAATGCATTTTATCAATTAAAAAAATTAATTCTACAAGTTGTGACAACATACCAAATTGTGATTGAAAAGCTTATTTTAAACCGACTTAAAAAAATATTTTATCAATTTATCCTACGTTTTTCATTATTATAATGAAACTACAAGATTTTCATACAATTGTGGTTTTACTGCGACTGTAATGCCACCCATTTTAAAAGAAATTGTATATCCCTAATCCATTTTTGAACGCCTTTATTCAAGTTGGTCTCATAATTTAAAATTTTTATTTTATCCTTTTTTTATTGAATTTCAAACGTAAATGCTATGCTCTGAGTTTAAGACTCAATTTAGTTATTTTCTTCCAAACATACCAGGGTCACGCGTGCAGGATACCAAGAAAATGTGTAGCAAGTCTTGTCGTTTCGTCATGGTGACAGCAGGGCAGAACCGCGGCCGGTCGCAGCGCAGCATACGACTATCGTGTCCCGATCACCACCATCAAGGAAGTAAGTAAACTTTTCTTTCTTTAGATTTTTATTATTTGAAGTTGAAACTTCTTTACCGTCGTTGTGATTTGAAAGTCGATGAAACAAAAAAGCGACAGCAAAAAAGGACAAACACAAATTACATAGGTATGAGAAAATTAGATAGGAAGCATTAGGTATACAATGTTGGCTTGGCTACTTGATGCTAATATGAGATTTTCTTACTAGCGACATCTTTTAATATTACCTAAAATAAATTTGAAATGGTATGAGTAATTGATTTAAACTAATAATCGATGACACTATGAGTTTTAAAAATGGTGAATTGGTGTTTTGTATACCTACGTGTCATTACATTCTTCTCAACATCTTGAAGTCAAAAGTTTTGAAGGTTTTACGTGTGAAATACACACATTATTCAATTTAATTTTAGTTCATCGAATAATGTTAATATAGATTATTAAATGTTATTGAGCAATTGAATCTAATGCACAATATGATTTCCACATATAACAAAATCCAATACAGTTGGGATGTTGACTATGTTTGTAAAACGTTTAAAACGGTACATAATATCAAAAAGTAGATACCTATATAATGACATATACTTATAAAGTTTTCCGACGAGGTCATTTTCATTTCAAGAGACTATGAGTAATAGTAAAATGACTTTTAAGTATGTTGTTGAGGCCAAATATCATTAATATAATCTATCAAAATTCTACATTAGAAAACATTGAAACAGCAATTAAAATTAACTATTAATAATTAACTAAAAGTATAACGTTTCCGAACGTGCGCCTCTTTCCGCTTTCTTTCCCCTCTCAACCCGACCCGCGCAAGCCAGTGGCGCCGCCATGTCTTTTCCGTCTGAACTACCGATGAACGCGAAGGCGCGCACGCTCCGAAGAAAAAATTGTTTTAAACTAACTTTAAATCACGTAAATTTGTTAAAAGTAGTGGAAGTGATAATACTTCGTGCACATTACCGATTGTGTAAGAGTGGCCACTCAAAAACTTTAATACGGAACTACAATCAACCAAAACCCATCACGGCTGGTCGACATAGGTACCTACTTTGAAGAAACAACGGTGAGTCCTTTAAATCCTTCCATAAACCGGCGCATACATTATATTTTTGGTCACTTCGGCCGTGGATTGCATTAAAATCACGTATAATCTCGTAAAAACACGTAAATTTGTTAAATTGCGACCATTTGCCGGTCGCTATATTGTGATGAATACCTACTTGCTGTTTCATTGGTATTTTACGTAAACTTATTACCTATTAACACTTTAAAATGGCTACTTCTAAACCTCAAACCCAATCGTTTGTTCGCACATTTCGTAGGTTAAATGAAAAGGTTAAAACCTACTTAGTGCCGTCTTAAGCATATTCCGCGCCGGGGTGCGATAGATTAGCCGGCGCGGCGGCGCCGGCGCTCCTATTGTTGCAAAAAAAACTCAAAATAATTTCAATTTTCCATTTATTAATTTCTCAGGACACTGTAATTTAAGTATGTAAGAAAAATCGCACTTAATCTAAATGTAAGCACCTAATAAAAAGTTTCTAGTGCTCGGCGCCCCCTAGTACCCCGCGTCCGGGTGCGGATGCACCCCTTGAACCCCCGGGTAAAGACGGCCCTGAACCTACTTCGCTAGAATGCAAAAGATTTTTGATAGTTTAACAAAACTTAATAATGAGTCTCTAATAGACACATTTTTGTCGGACGCTAATACATTCATTGCTCTGTGGCTAGCACGATCGACATTATTCGATCGGAATTTATTAAGTATAGCGTTGGACGAGCGTAATGATGCATTATTATCAGAACCTGACAATAAGAATGAACCTGATTACTCATCCCTACTCGCTTTCGAGGATCTATACGCCCGCGTAAAGTGCAAGCATAGATAAGAGTATATAGTTCTTGCAACTAACATCGTCTCGTAACACGACAAACAACACAGAGAACAAAATGGCTTCTCACAAACACGGCCCGAAAATACCGAGGCTCGAGTTAATGTCGTTTAATGGCGAGTTAGAAAATTGGCCTTTATTTTATGAAACACTTAAAACTACTATTCATGAAAATAAAGAATCAAGCGAAAGTGACAAAATTCAATACTTAATGGGTAAATTAACGGGGAAGGCTCAAACTATTTGTCACGGGTTTATGCCTACGGCAGAAAATTATTCCGTTTTGTGGCAAACATTGATAGACAAATAGGTACAACGATAAACGCGTGCTGGCCGCTTCGTACTTCGACTAATTATTAAATTTACCCTCGGTCAGTGAGGATTCACCGACTAGTTTAGATAACTTTATAGACAAATAAGTACCTACTCATCTTTAGTGAGTTCATTAAAGTAATTAAAATTAAACAGTTTGGAAAACTTCATATTTATTCACATCGGTTCTAAAAAGGTCGGTTTAAATATTGTAAAAGCGTTTGAAATACACCATGGCAGTGAACTAACACTCCCATCATGTTCGCAATTTATTGAATTCGTTCGTAATCAATCCTCGCGGCGTCGCGAGACTCATCTTAGAATCGTACCATCAACGCCTCACCGCGCAGCGAAACGCCGCGCGGCGCAGCGGAACGTGTCTACTCGCCGCGGCTGCCGAAACTGCATCAAATCTAAACGAAGTCTGGACGGAAATAGTAGGCCAGTCGCCACAGCGGCCTCAAGCTGCATCTTGCGGCGCCGCGCTGCTTCGCGCGTGAGACGCAGCACCGATCTTGCACGCCGCGCGTCATCGCGCGCCCGGCTTTGGCCGGTCGTACGGTACTGCTAGGCACCGCGCAGTGTAATGTGATAGATAGCGCGGGAAACGTACATATAGTTCGGATTCTAGTTGACAGTGCGTCACAGTGCGATTTAATTACTATCAAAATATGTTGTAAAAAATTAAATCTACAACTATTTCACTCCCCGACGAAATACGTATACTAGTAGGCGATAATACTAATCCTGTAGAAGGCTGTACACAAATAACGTTACGTTCTCGATTAGACGACTCGATCTGCTTTACTATAGAACCATTGGTAACTCATCGTATTACAAGTGAGTTACCTTCTACTAAAATTGAAACAGTTGGAATATTTAAATGAAATTCCACTGGCGGATAGATACCTACTACCTATTGGGAACCTAACGACATCGACTTATTAGTCGGATCTGATTTCTTCGCTCGTATAGACCAAATATTATAGCACGGAAAATTAACGAACCGGTAGCTGTAGAAACTCTTTTAGATTTTATAGTTTACGGTCAGGCACCGGTTTTATATCCCGATACCGAGGTGCATACTTACTATACACTCGATAGTCACAACTCGATAAAGACGTCGCTTACTCGGTTTTTCGAATTAGAAGAAGTAGGTACCATCCGCGAATATTCTTACCCCAAATGAGCAAGAATGCGAAAAGTTTTACTCCGAAACCACTGTGAGTGATAATGACGGTCGGTACTAGTGATGTAACGAATATTCGCATTCGCATTCGCGAATATTCGCATGTTTTTACATACTTATTCGCATTCGCATCCGCATTCGCGAATGTTAAAAAATGGCATTCGTTACATCACTGGTCGGTACATCGTCGCGTTGCCTTTCAAGGACGAGCCCACGAAATTAGGCGACTCCATGCGCAGGCCGCCACGCGTAGGCATTTATCTCTGGAACGTAAACTATCATCGAATATTGATATTAATGTAGAATACCATAATGTGTTTACTAAATATTTAGAAAAGGGCTATTTAGTTCCCGTGAACAATAATGAGAGTATTAATAGTCATTATGTAATTCCACATCACGTCGTTATATCACCTGACAAAAAGCACTAACAAATTACGCGTAGTGCTCGACGCGAGTATGAAAACACATTCGGGGTTATCTCTTAACGATTTATTACATGTCGGTCCTAATTTGCAAAACGATCTATTCAAAATTATATTAAACTAGTTGTTGCCCGCGGCTTCGCTCGCGTAAAATTTTGTCTGCCGCATAAGTTTCGTGACAGATAATTTTATTATTATATTATGTATTTTTACTATTAGGTAGCTTACCGTTCAAAATAAATAATTAAATTAAAATAAAGTAAATACAACAAACTCCCATACAACAAACGTAATGTTTAAGAAATATTTTAGTCGATCTTAGAAAACAGGTAGAAACTTGATTATTTTAGTAGGAAGGTAGAATAAGTAAAGTATCTTTTATTAATGGTGATAACCCCGTAGCCTTAGCCTCGTTGGTAGTGGCCCTGCCTGCGAAGCGAGTGTTTCCGGGTTCGATTCCCGGCCGGGGCAGACTTTTATTTATGTCACAGATAAATGTTTGTTCTCGGGTCATAGGTGTTCGTGATGTGTTATTTGTGTTGTCCATGCCACCCTTGACACAGGGATTCCTGCTGCGAAGGTATAAGTGTGTTAGCGTTCATGATGCGGAACCCTTTATGTGCGAGTCCGACTCGCACTTGGCCGGTTTTATATATTCTTCGCCTGTATAGTGGGTTTATAAAAAGTACCCCTATATCTTTTCCCAGGACGTAGGTTATTCATATGGGATAGATGAGAATTTGCCAAAAATACATAGAGAACACAATTATTAAAGACCATTGCAACATAATATTTTAGCCTGCGCCGCGCCGCGCGCCGTGCGTCCGCCGCGGCGCCGTCCGCGTTTTTGAAACGCCGCGCGCCGCTTCATTCAAGTCAATCATATCGTGATAACTTTTTACCCGACTACGGCGAAGCCAAAAGGAGGGTTATAAACTTTTCGGCCAAATTACTTACTGTAAAAGACAAAGTTAATCTACATTAAATACTTAAAGTAACAAACGTATTGATTTTGATAAGAGTGTGAAATTTATATACCAAAATGTGCATTGTAAAACAGAATCCAATTTAATTAAATTTATGGTTCATATTTTTTGGTCATAGTGGCTTCCACATAAAAGGTAGATATATGCTGTCGCGGACTTTTATTTAGAACTATTCAAGACAAACAATCCTGCAGTACCTACTTCGTATTTCTGTAACTTCAATGGTTTAGGCAGCGCACGCCAAGGTCGCTCTCAGAGGACAGATT